>CAUYPK010121329.1:0-14822 GCA_963574355.1 Loris lydekkerianus | reverse complement strand
TGTTACCCAAATCCTTGTTGGGTAAACTAAATATTTTTGGCGATGTTATCATGCTTGCTTCACTTGTGTTTGTTGGTATCTTACTTTCAGTTTGGGTCCACTTCAAGGATTCTTATACTTAAGTCCATTCATAATTTCTTGTTTGAGAGAAGAAACATGCAAAATAGCATAATCTTTAGTACAGAAGAATGCAAAAAAGGTAAATATGGTTTTCTAAGAATACTTGGATCATTGTTAAAATATTGGTTACAAAAAATACCAAAGAAAAAATACTTAAAGATAAAGCAATTATCTGCTATGCTTTTGAGTCTCTATGAGGACTACAGATATATAAAGATCACAGGTCATAATGAAACAGGGTTATATGAATATTCTGACTATGGATTCAAAACACAAAGCATCCTGATTTGGGATTACATGACCTCATTAATAGTACTTATGGAAATATTATTATCAAAGAGAGAGTGCTAAGGCAATATTTTGTTTTGTTTTGACATTTAAAATCTCTATGGCTAAACCTACAGTACTTGACTGCAGCACAATTACTTATATTTTGATAATCACTGGAGGGAAATAATTTACCTTGATTGTCACAAATGCCTTTCTCCTTCCTGGAGTGCTTGTAGCTTTCTCCCCCTGTGTGCACGCTCTCTGTGCTGTTGTGACAATGCTGAAAACAATCACGTGACAAAACCTCTTTCTTATTCCAGACATGGTCTTATTTCAAACTGGGAAAATAATTAGAAAGCTGACAGGAAGTCCTTTGGGTACAATAGTCTTGGTAATGAGAAAATTGTACATCATCTAAGTCAAAGGGCTTAGCCTTGGGAGCTGAAAAATGCTCAGATTTTGCCTCAAGGGCTGAACCCAGATGCCTGTCACAGCTCCACTGGGAGTACATTGTTACTTTTCCTGCCCAAATATGTCAATCAGTGCCTTTCTGATGTCTTGATGTAATACTTATTGGAGAAATCCTAGTTACCCATTTCATTATGTCTGGAAAAAATCCAGATACAGGTGCATGAATTAAATCACTTACTTGTGTATCAGTTCAAGCTTGAAGTTCAAACTCACTGGAAGCCACAAATTATATGCTTGAAGGGCTCCTTCAATTTCAGAAAGAACTGTACTTGTCTGTTGGAAGAAAGGACACACAAGTGCTAAGTTTGCCTTTGTCTGCTGACATATTACCGATAGTTTAGTTAGCATCTCAAGGATAATCCCAAAGGTCAGAGGAAGAGGCAAGGGAAATAGTACTGTAAATCATTCTCTGTCTTATTTGAATAATGAGAAAGAAAAATTGGAAGAAATATGAAGTTCTTCTATAATGTATACACACACACATATACATATACATATATACACCTTAGTAGTCCTGCAACAAGCTTGTTAATGGGATGTAGCCCAATCTATTAGTAAATAGAAGGTAACTTTTAAAAGGCAAAGATTATATTTCATCAACAGTTATAAATATCCCAGTTCTCAATTATAGCAATATTTGTTCATCAGCATCTAATACCTTCTGACTTACGCAAATAATTATAAATTCTTAAAGAACACAATTATTGTAGTCACATATTTGCTCTAGTTTCTTATGAATAATAGTAACCAACAAAAATAAGCATATCTGTGTTTTAGCTTAAAATAATTGAAAGACCAGGAGATGTTTGAAATGTTGTAGTAAGCAGTCCAGTTCCTTTTTTTTTTTTTTTTTTTTTCAGACAGACTCTCAGTCATCCTGGGGTAGAGTGCCTTAGCGTTATAGCTCACAGCAACCTTAAACTCTTGTGCTCAAGAGAGCCTCTTACTCCAGCTTCCTGAGTAGCTGGGGCAACAGGTGCCTGACACAACACCTGGCTATTTTTTTTTTTTTTTTTTTGCAGTTTTTGGCTGGGGCTGGGTTTGAACCTGCCACCACATGGCGCCAGCACCCTACCCCTTTGAGCCACAGGCGCCACCCCCAACAACTGGATATTTTTAGAGATGAGGTCTTGCTCTAGCTCAGGCTGGTCTCCAACTCCTGAGCTCAGGCAACCCACCTGCCTAGGCCTCCCAGAGTGCCACTGTGCCTGGCCAGTTTTTTTGTTTGTTTGTTTGTTTTTAGGTCATTTGTTATGACAAGAAAAGCTATTATTGAGGAGATACACTTAACCCCCTGGCTTCCAGGTAGAGCTAATTTCATTATAGTTAAGAAAGGAAGAAGACAATTTGTCCATGTACTTCTGACCCTTTCTGCATCCTCTCATTCTAAAGGAAAAGAAATTTTAACCCCTAAGAGATAATTAAGTTTGCAACTAGAAAAGATAATGTGTGATCACTGCCAGTGAACAGGCCAAGGAGGAAGACGTTCTCTGAGCCTGACACTCTCTTATCACTTCGCTGCAGCTTTGGTGATAGTGGGGAAATTACTTGATTGGTCAGGTTCATTGTGGGCGTATTTTTCTAGTTGCAAAAGAAGCAGCCAGGGGGGTCAAGTGTATCTCCTCAATTTGGAGTGTCATCATTTTTCTTTCTCATACCTCTTTGTCCCTATCTCTCCCCTCTCCTCATTCTCTCTTTCTCTCTCTCTCCAACTCTCCTCTCTCTCTCTCTCTGTCCCTGTCTTGCTTTCTCTGTTTTTCTTTCTCTGCCTCCTCCTTTCTTCCTCTTTCTGTCTCTCTCTCTCCCTTACACACACACAATAGAGGCAGGTAGTATTCAGAAGAGGTTTGGAGTAAGTGAGAATTCTCATTTAATTGACTCAGATAAAAAGAGATTCCTGGCACGTGGAGAGGGTGGAGTGAGAAAGTCTACGACTTCCATGTGTCTTTTCTTAACTTTCTATGTCCCGCTTTTCAAGTTTTCAGCTAAACTGGACACTGAAAGGGAAATGCAGATAAATAAGAAATGAATTTGTAAGTATGTTACAATATTTAGGAAAGATTTGGACGTGATTAAACTTATACATTTCAAGAGGAGAAGATGGCTTGGGGATGAAGAAGAAATACAATTGTTAATTTTTAAATAAGAGATGTCAGGTTTAAATACATGGAATCTGACAATAAAAAAGGAAAGAATGGCACATAGATGAATGTGTTCTGGTTTGCTATGAAGAAAAACTCGGTTTAAGGAAGAAAACAAAAAAATACAAAAAAACCCAAAAAAACCAAAACCAAAAACAAAAAAAACAGAACGAATTGGAAGGCTACCAGGAAGCTGGGATCAATTTTGCAGAAGAAGGTGCTTGGAGGCACTTAGTACTTTTTAAGTTAACAATTAAAAGCACTTAGTACTAAGTACTTCACTACTTTAGTACTAGTATTTAGCACTTAGTACTTTCTAAGTTAACAATTTAAATATAATATTTGTATTTTAGAGTTGGGGTCCTCTAAAGAGTTGAGATGAAACACAGCTTTTCCACTACAGTAGTTGGACAAATACTTATTTTAAAAGAGAAGAAGATAAACCATCATGTCTTAAATACAAAAAAATCTCTTTATAATCATTGAAAATTTTTGGCAAATGGTTTTTAGACAAGAAAGCTGTATGGATCACAACGCATTTTTTTACAAAACAAACTGTGATCATGTTTGAGAGAGAAACTATATACTTCATTCCTTAATTCCATGAGCTTTTCTAACCTTGGCCAGTGAAGGTCAAGTGAAGAGAGGAGTCGTCTATTCTTCACACGGAGCCATGCCATCAATTAGATATTAACTTGTGTTGAAGCAAATGGGTAACACCTGTTCTCTCCGCTCTGCAGTTCACCATAGCTGTTTCCATGCTGGCCCTGGATGCCAGGTGGCCCAGGAAGCTGAGAAAGCTTATCTCCTGTTCTCTCCTCCTATTTGTCCTCATTACTGCTGGAGTGTCCCTTAAGAAATAATAAAGGAAACATTACATATCCAAGTAAATATGGATGGGGAAAGTAAGAGATGGCCTAACAGTTACTGCAGTGGAGGGCATCCTGGAAAGTCATTCTGGTCACAGAAACAAAATGCACAAGGCCACACAGCTAGTGGAGTAGCATGCTGGGATTCTCAACTCTCTGCCTCACGTCTCATTTCATAGTGTCCCTGATTTTCTCCTTCCCTCCCTCCTCCCTCCCTCCCTTCCTTCCTTCCTTCCTTCCTTCCTTCCTTTAGCTATTTATTAAGAAAATCTGCAGGGCAATTCTTCCGAGGAAAGGCATATTTTAATTTCCAGTGAGAATTTTAGCACAAAAGATTTATAGTTGCATTTCACTGATGCAGAGATGAAGAGAATTCTAGGTGGTCTAAGACAGCGGTCCCGAAACATCTTGGCACCAGGGACTAGTTTCACGGAAGACAATTTTTTCATGGTTGCAGGGTAGGGGAGTGGGTGAGGATTTGATGCTCATGAGGACTGAATAACCAAGATCCCTTGCAGTTTACAGTAGCATTCGTTTCCTTTGAGCATCTCAGGCCACTTCTGGTGGGACAGGAGGCAGAGCTCACAGTGATGAATGAAGCTAGCACGGGAGAGTGTCTGTGAAACCCCGTGCACACCAGTTCCTAACAGGCCACAGAGCAGTACCAGTCCACTGGTGGGGGGAGAGGGGGTAAGGATCGAAGTCTAAGGCACCTGGATTTTGCTATTGACTAGAGGCAAGTTCAAGATAAGGTATTATTCACTGCATAGGCGAATTATAACCCAAATACAAATTCTCCAAATGATGTTATTACCGATTTTCAGGGGTCATAGCTGGTGTAAATTTCAGTGGCATAATGATTTAAAACTGCTGTTGAAAATCATTAAAGGCTCAGTGCCTGTAGCACAGTGGTTACGGCGCCGGCCACATGCACCGAGGCTGGTGGGTTCAAGTCTGGCCTGGGCCAGCTAAACAACAATGACAACTGCAACAACAAAAAATAGCAGGGCACTATGGCGGGCACATGTAGTCCCAGCTACCTGGGAGGCTGAGGCAAGAGGATTGTTTAAGCCCAAGAGTTTGAGATTGCTGTGTGCTGTGACACCAAGACACTCTACTGAGGGTGACATAGTGAGATTCTGTCTCAAAAAAAAGAAAAAAATTGTTAAAGTTCCCATGTTATTGTGATAAAGTCTGAAGCACAAACTCGGACATAAGTTGCAGGTGCTTATGATGGTTTCTAGTTCCCATGTTGCTGAGAATTCTCATTATGGACATTATGCTAGTCTATAAAAATGGCAAAGAAAATGGAAAATATTACCTTGAATGGAACAAGGAAAAAATGCCCTAATTTTGAAGTGGATATGTTTTTACTGAATACCGCTGCTAATCAATGTGACAGAAGTCATGTTCAGTCTCAAATTGACCTACTGTGTCTAGGAACACTTGAGTATGAATGAAGGAAATTTGATGAGAAGGTCCAAGACAGACTTTAAGTTTTATTGAACAGTACTAGTGAAAAACTAAGGGTCTGTGTGGAAAGCATAGCGATGAATGAAACATTTCAGGGCTTAGCTTGGGGGTTGTACTAACATGTTTTGCTTACCTAGCTCTTTTATAAGGAAGTAAAATGAAGAACTCTGTGAAACCAGAAATTTGAAACCACTTCATCCCTGCACATGAAAATTATTAATGAATATAAGTAACAGAGGATCACTGACATTACATTATATAATCTAGATCTTGAGAAGTCTGGACAGAAGGATGATTAATTTAGTGCCCAGAAATAAAATGAAATATACCTACCATATCATGCCAAAATCTCCAATTACATCCACTTTTCTTAAGTAATAAAATAGGGTCTCTCAATAACAATTCACTTTCAAATATCATGCTGTGATAACACCGATAAATAAAATGAGGAAATATCACTTTGAGACATTCAACAGAGGCAATGATTAATTGTTGTATCATTTATTGTATAAGCCTGTGTCTCTTTGTGGACTTTTTATTTCTTTGAGTGTGCCTACAATGAGCATAGTAAAACGATTTTATTGCTAATTGCCAAATAGCATCTTTCTGTCTGGAAAGATAAAATAATTTGAAGAGTAATTACGTAAGCACGTTATCATTCCCCTTGGTATTCCTTCTTCATCAAGGGACCCTGCATCCCTATAGTTATAAAAATCTCCTCACCCCTCTCTTTCAGGAAGATATAATTTCATTAAAAGAATCAGGTGGGCAGGTGATCTTCCACAAATGATATTTTTCATTTGCAAGATCAACAACTCCCTTGATTTTGAGGTTTCAATCATGCTTTTTGAAATATAAGTGTTGCTCACATTTAGATTTCTCCTCCTCTGAAGACATTTAAAGATAATTTTATGTTGACTTATGAATTTCTTCAAAAAATCAAAGTATTGGGATATAATTTACTTATGCAATTTTCATGTGTTATATATTCTATTACATGAATTTTAATATGCAACATAATGACTTTATACAGTAACCATTTTTAGTGTATAATACTGAGTTTTAACAAGTATATACAATCCTGTAATTGACAACACAATCAAGATAGACAATGTTTCCATTACTGCCAAATGTCCCCCTAGCCCACTTTATACTAACTCAATTTCTGGCTCTGCAGAAATCATCAAGACTGATGGATTATCTACACCTATAATTTTTCTTTTTTCAAAATGTCATGTAGATTGAATAATGTTTTGAATCCCGATTCTTCTCACTCATTATGATGGATCTTCAATTCATCCAAATCATTGCTCATATCAATAGTTCATTCTTTCATATTGCTGGATAGTATTACATTTCACAATGTATTGGGTTTTTTAAATATTTTCATTATTGAAGGCTATTGAGTTGTTTCTAGCTTGGAAAAATTATCAGTAAAAACTGTTTTATAACAGTAGATCTGTTTTTAAACATTTGCACCTATATCTCAATGTAAGCAAAAATTTTCATTTCTCTTGGGTAAATATCCAGGATGATGGGGGAAGGCTAGGTCACCAGGTATGTTTGTTTAACTGTAGGAGAAAAACTGCCAAAATATTTTCAAAATGACTGTACTATTTTTCCTTCCAATCAGTAGCATGAGATCTAGTTGCTTTAAAACTTTATTGTGGCATATTGTCAGTTAAAAATAAAAATACATGAAATAATGGAGATATTGAAGCTACATTTTTGAAAGTAAGCTATTAGAGCTAATAGTGAGAACCATTAAATCCCATAAAACATCAAGCATACACATTCATTTCTACTGCTGTAAAAATCTACCAAGGTTTTTCTAGACATAGGCAAGTCAATTTAAATGAAACTGCACACGCTCTAAACCACGTGGAATATAGTGTAATAAATTTCCCTCTAAACACTACTTTAGCTCCATTACATGTATTATAACCGTTTTTAAGGTGATACTGTGCTATTTAAATAAAGGCTTCCAAAATGAAAAAAAAAAAAAGTATTCAAAGATTCTCTTGTTTTTCCCTTCTTTTCCTAATTTCTAGTTTGATTCCATTTCATTCAGAATAAACACTGTGATTTCTATTCTTTTTAAGTTGGGTGATGCTTTTTTTTTTTTTTAATGGCCAACACATGATGTATAGTAAGTGACCTATGAATGATTGGGGAAAAAATGGATTTTACTGTAATTGGTTAAGTGTTCTGTATACGTCAGTTAGAACTTGATGGTCGATGGTGGTGTTCAGATCTATATTTTTGTTGATTTTCCATCTAGCAATTCTATCAATTGCTCAAGGAGGGGAGTTAATTCCTGAAAAATAATGGTGGACTTGTTTATTTCTCTCCTGGACTCTATCAGTTTTTGTTTTGTGTATTTTGAGGTTTTGTCTATGGCATATACATTTTGGATCATTTTGTCTTCCTGACAGATTAATATTTTTGTTACAATTTAATGTCACTCTTTGTCTTCAGAAATTGTTTTTGCTTTGAAGTCTGATTTACCTGATATTAATATACCCTCTCCTTCTTTTCAAATTAATGTTTATGTGGCATATCATTTTGCATTTTGTTACTTTCAGTCTACCGGTATTGTTGAATTTGATGTGAGTTTCTTATAAGCAGTCAAGAGTTGGTCTTTGTTTTTTACAATAGACTCCGAAAATCCATCTTTGATATATTCAAAACATTTATATTTATTATTTTTATTGATATTTTAAAGCTTAACTTCTCCATTGTTTGATTTTTGTTCTGTTGATTATCTGCTTCTCTTCCTCATTTTCTCTTAGCTTTTGTGCATTAGGTGAATTTTCTTAGAATTCTATCTTCATTTATTTAAATTGTGTTTGGGTCTATATTTTTGTAGTTTTTGTATTGGATACTCTAGGTATTATACTATGCATATATGATTGATAACACTCTACTGATAACATTTTATCACTTGGAGTAAAGTGTATAAACCTTCTATTCAGGACCTTTACCATAGGGTAAAGGAACATTTAAATATCATTGCCTTGAATATAAGTTTGTACTAGAATTTTTTATTTTCATCTATCAAATACCTTTATAAAACTCATGAAGAAAAGGATATGTATCGATATTTTTCTTCCCCTTTGTTTCTTCTTTCTTCTTGAAATGCCAAAATATCTTCTCATATAAACCTTTCTGTTTGAACATGTTCCCTTAGGCAATCCTTAAGAGCAGGTATGTCAGTGAAAAATTCTTTTAGTTTTCTTTCATCTGAGAATTACTTTTATTTCTTCATTTCTGAAGAGTAGTTTTGCCAGATATGGAATTTACAGGTGGCAGTTCTTTTCTTTCAGCACTTGTAAAATATTGCTCTCCTCCTTTCTGGCCTTCGTGGTTTCAGATGAGGAATTACTATCCTTCCAAGTGGTAATGTGTCTTTTCTCTTTGGGTGCTTTCAAGAGTCCTCTCTTTACCTTCAGTTTTTAAAAGTTTCATTGTGATGTGTCTCACGGCAGATTTCTTTGGTTTATACTGTTTGAGATTTGCTTATCTCTTGTGGGTATGCATCTTTTACCAAATTTGTGACAACTTCAGAAACTGTACTTCTTCAAGTGCATTTTGGACAACTGGATTTCTTCAAGTACCTTTTTAGGAACATTCTCATTCAGTCTTCATTCACTGAAGACTCACCTTTTGAGTCTTCAGTGATACAAATGTTTGATGTGTTACTATTGCCTCACCATTGCATATAAGTTTTTTATCTTTTTATGTGTACTTTCTCCCTCTCGTTCAGATGAGTGACTTCTACTATCTTTGCTTGATTCTCTTCTCTGTTATGTTGTCTTTTATTGATACTGTCAATGGAGAAGAACACAAACTCTGCAGACTAATTTAAAGAGGTTTGTTCTGAGCCAAATATGTGTGACCATGGTCTGGAGAGCCACACCCAAGAAGCAAGTTGTCTTGAAGTGGCCAGGTTACAGTTTGGTTTTATACATTTTAGGTAGATAGGAATTCCATGTAAAGTCATAAATCAATCATTGAAAGGCGTGTATTGGTTTGTCCTCAAAAGGCAGGACATCCCAAAGTGAGGGCTTACACTCCACATACCTGGGTTGAAAGACTCTTTCATGGGCAGCACCCATGGCTCAGCGAGTAGAGCACCCCATATACCGAGGGTGGCAGGTTCAAATTCAGCCCTGGCCAAACTGCAACAAGAAAATAGCCGGGCGTTGTGGGTGCCTGTAGTCCCAGTGACTCTGGAGGCTGAGGCAAGAGAATCGCCTAAGCCCAGGAGCTGGCGGTTGCTGTGAGCTGTGACACCACAGCATCCTACTGAGGGCAACAAAGTAAGACTCTGTCGCTAAAAAAATAAAAAAGAAAAGAAAGAATCTTTCATTTCGACTTGGTTAAAGAAATGAAGCTTTGTATAAAGGCTGGTTAAAGAAATGAAGCTTTGTATAAAGACTGAGAGTGTTACAATAAGGAAGTCTGTTAATCAGAGACAAGGCACTGGACATATCCTGAGGCGTATGTGATCTTTTAAGTAAATCTCTAACCTGCACAGTGTTTTAACTTTTGTCTTCATACATGGCTGTAGGCTTGTTAAGAATTTTGTTTCTTACTCTTACAAAGAATAACTCCAAAAGAGGTGGAGCATAACTAGGCATGCCTGACCTCTCCTCTTCTCCTCAAGGTCAGCAACACAGCTTCAAGGTTTTTCTGGAGTCGCCTTGGTCAAGAGGGGCTCTATTTAGTTAGCTAGGGGAGGGGAGGCTCAGGATTTTATTTTAGTTTGCAATACATTAAATATAGTATACACATTTTCTTTTGCTTTTACAGAGAGCCTGCTTGTTGACTCATTAAGAGAATAAAAAATTCTTCAGAGACTTATAAATTTCTTGGATAAAAAGTATAGCAAACAGGTTGGCGCCTGTGGCTCAGTGAGTAGGGCACCAGCCCCGTATACTGGGGGTGGTGGGTTCAAACCCGGCCCTGGCCAAACTGCAACAAGAAAATAGCTGGGTGTTGTGGCGGGTGCCTGTAGTCCCAGCTACTTGGGAGGCTGAGGCAAGAGAATCACCTAAGCCCAAGAGCTGGAGGTTGCTGTGAGCTGTGACACCACAGCACTCTTTCGAGAGTGGCAAAGTAAGACTCTGTCTCTAAAAAAAAAATACAAAATAAAAAAATAAAAAGTATAGCAAATAACAGCTGACATGCTCTGTGAATAAGTACGTTGGCATAAGGCATATAAAATGTAAATGTTAAGAGGAAAACATACTTGTAAATAAAACAAATAGAAGTGGTTTTGACGTCTACAAGGCCTTAGAATCTCTGATTTAATGATTTTCAAGGGCAAAGAAAAAGTCATTTTATTTAGTTACTTTATCATACATTAGCAGTATTAGTAGTTTTTCAAAGGTTTTGGCCATTTGTATTTAACAATGTTAAAAATAAACTTAGTTTTTATATCCAGATTCTGCTTTCATTTCCCCCTATTTTTTGCATTAATTTTTCATTGAAACTGTCATGAAACTCCCATTGAAACTGTTAAAGTTTTTTAAAAACTTTAACTGATCATATTTATACACTCAAACTATTGAAGTCAAAACAAGGGTTATCATTCTCTAGATTCATAACAACACCTTCACACAAGTAGGATAAGGAAGTTCAAGTCACAACTTCTCCTATAAGAATTACACCACCCTCTTTCTGTATTTCTGTAGCTATTCTTGTTATATTCTACATTTATTACAGACTTTGGTCCACGGATCACACTTTTTAGATTTACACATCTTTTTGTTGTTTGAGTGGACTTTCGCAACCACCTCTACAACTTTAACCAATAACTTAGTCTCTAATTTCATGGTTTCCAAAATTTGAATGGTCATTTACATTTACAGCAACACATCCTCTCTGCAAGGCCAAATCCTAGAAATTTTCTTAACTACATCTGGCCAAGCAAAGAATTTTAAAACATAACTTGCCAATTCTCTGACCATGACTTCCTGCTTTTCTACCTGTTTTACTCCTTTATTTCTTCCATTTTATCTCATCAAATCTTCTAAGACTTTATTATCTTATTTCTAAAAATGTATCAGATGCCTTCCGATCTCTCTTCCTTCACCAGCATCCTTGAATCTCACATGTAGGGTCTGAACAACTTTTCAGTACTCTTGATTCCTTAGCGCTTCCTGTTTTGACACATCCCATTCAGAATGAACCCTGAAGGTGGTACCTGTGGCTTAAGGAGTAAGGTGCTGGCTTCATATACCAGAGGGGGTGGGTTCAAACCCAGCTCCGGCCAAATACACAAAACAAAACAAAACAAAACAAAACTGCAGCATGCACCCTGATTTATACTATGGTCTGCATTCTTTTCTTATACACTTTATTGGACAGACGCTACGGAGACACAAAAATACATAAGTGAAAGTGTCATGATGAGTACTCTTGATTGGGACATCCACAAATCTCATAAATACTTTCTCACCAATCTTGGTTAGTTCCATCTCTGATTCCTCCCGATATTATTTTAAGCTTTCATAACTTTCCTGTGTGTCCTTCAGTATCTCTCAGCCCCATTCCCATTGGATGCTTTTACTCTTACTGGGAAAACAAACAGAACAAAACAGACAATAAAATCATCCTGTGATCATTCACTGCAATCTCACTTCTCCTACACACACCTAAAAAATACTAGTACCATATTCATTATTATTTTCTCCATAACACTTAAAGACGAACTTTTCTTCTGTCTGAGGTAAATACCTCCACATGTTTCTTATTTTCTTTCACTTCCTTGAGAGAACTTTCTGCCTAAATAATCCTTACATTTTACCTTTGATCTCTTTTATTTCTAGAGGCAAATTGCCCTCAGTGTGTAGATACACGTAAATATTCTCTTGCTAAACAAACGGCATCAAAAAGCTCTCTCCTCTTTGTTTTTTATACCAAAATCTATTGACTATTTTTCTTCTACTTTCTATGGAAATTAATCAATAACAATCTTCCATTATTCTTTGTATTTCTTTGTTTTCCATTGTTTACCCTAAGTCTTTTTAGTATGATTTCTGCTTCTCCCATGACACTGAAACAATTTTTCTTGAGGCCCCCCCCAATGATTTTGATTCAATTGGTACTTTTCTCCCTTGTTGGAAGATTATATTACTTTTGATGACTGTGGATGGATTTTTCAGATTGGCTTTCTTCAACTCCATTTCACATTATTATTTGGAAATATAGGAAAGCTAAAATCACTTTACTTCACCAGCTCTCTTGAAGCTATGATTTTCTATGTGAAATGAGTTTCTCCATTAGATGCACTTGAGAAAGATTAGGAAAAGTGAAGACCTGTTCTTTGGTCTGAAGCTGTTGCCACGCTTAAAAAATGATTTGGAAATGGGTGGTTTAATTTTACTTGTGTTCCAGGCCCCATTGTCCAACATCCTGCTGTCAGGAGTCACATCAGCAACAGAGTTTTCATCCTCTTTTCTAATTCACGGAGTGAATTCAGCTCAATACCTCTTCTTCATCATTCCACTTGTGACAGTTAATTGGGGAATCATCAGCGGCTTCTTGTTTTCTTTTATGGCTGCCATGGTGGCCTCAAGGGTGCCAACTCTTCTTATTCTCATTCCAGAAGATCTACATTGGAGTCTGTAGCTTTAAGATATCTAACAACTTTGTAAAAACTCAATTATTGGCCATCTTGTTGGCTCATACCTATAATCCCAGCACTCTGGGAGGCTGAGATGGGAGGATCACTTGAAGTCAGGAGTTTGAAATCAATCCAAGAAACACAGTGAGAACATGTTTCTGCAGAAATTTTAAAAATTGGCCAGGTGTGGTGGCAAACACCTGTAGTCCGAGCTACACTCAGGAGGTTGAGGCAGGAGGATGGCTTGAGCTCAGGATTTTGAGGCTGCTGTGAACAATGGTGATGCCACTGCACTATAGCAAGACCCTGTCTCAGACAACAACATAAAAACTCAAACACCTTACTGCTTCAACATCCTACGATGTTTTCTGCTCCTCCACTGAATGAATTCTGACTGCTGGAGTACTGTTGCTCACTCTCTTTTTATTTTTATTTTTTAATTTTAAGTTAATGTGAGGATACATGCAACCACTCACAACATTTGAATTTGTTAGGTAGAGTCCCTCTTGTAGTTGTGTCCTGCACCCAAAAGGTGTGCTGTATACCCCTATATTGTGTCTCAGGTCCTTTCATTGCTGTGACACTGTACTTTTCTGGTCATTGTCACATCTCTGTTTTCCTCCTTCTTGATGAGCTTCTCTTTCTCTTTCTGTCCCTACATTCATATTTAGGAATAATTTTCATAATCTACGGACAATCCTAAACATGGTCTCATGATCTCTTATAAATAAATGCCAATTTCTAAATTTATACTAGTAGATCAGACTTCTTTCTATAACTTCAGACTAATTTGGCTTCTGCTGTATATCTCCTATTTTTATTTTACTTGATCCACTATAGGCGAAAAGCCTATAAGTAAACCTTTAAATGGTTCCATTTTGTGAAGGCAAGTTTGAAGTCTTTTGTGAGTTGGAAGGGAAAGAACCTGGATAGAACTCCACATGTGGTTTACAGCCTAATCATGTAGAAGTAATTTAGGGCTGAGCTTCCTGGGGCCAGGCCTACAGGCAGATACCTGTATATCTCAGGAATTTCCAGACTACTCCCTAAAATGATTAACTGCCTCCAGATGGTCTGTTAAAGGTGAAGCATTCAAACAGTTTATTTCCCCAGAACCTTGTTTTGTGGTTTTATTTTTGATTACTTAGCATAAGAATAACTTTAGATAATGTTAGTGAAGTGGTTATCAGTTAATCTGTAGTAAGAGGCCTGGGGCCAAGGTTTAAGTCATATGTTTATTGATTGAATTATGTGCCTATATAAGCTTTAGTGGAAGAAATAAAGTCATTGTTTGCCTGAGCAAGCTTTCAGCTTTCCTTATTCCGGGACATTTCATTACAGGCTTAATCTCTGTGGCACAGCCCACACAAGAAACATTCATACAACAATTCACGGAAATTAATCCATGAAAAATGAGCTCACTCTATTTCACTATTTTACACTATGCTTCATTCCTGGGTATTTTTATTTGCTTTTTCACTAATCATGCACACATATTTGTCATTTTTATTATTATCTTTTTTTTTTTTATCACATTCTGCATTCATTCAACAAATCCCTTTCTAAAACTTATTGATCTTATTCCCTTCCTTTATTAGATTACCATTTCTTTAACTGGGTTGCTATTATCTCTCACACAGACCATAGCAACAGGTTGTTAACTTGTCTTTCTGTGTTTCTCTTTTTTATTTATTTATTTATTTATTTTTATTATTAAATCATAGCTGCATACATTAATATGATCATGGGGCATCATACACTAGCTTCATAGACCATTTGACACATTTTCATCCCAATAGTCAACATAGCCTTCCTGGCATTTTTCTAATTACCATAGCATGACAT
>CAUYPK010121328.1:0-10123 GCA_963574355.1 Loris lydekkerianus | reverse complement strand
CCGCCCGCGCCCCCCCCCCCCCCCCCCCCCCCCCCCCCCCCCCCCCCCCCCCCCCCCCCCCCCCCCCCCCGAAGGTCATAAATTAGATTTGAACCTTAAGGGTTGGAGTACATGGCAGGGCCAGGAAGTGTCCTTTAAAGAAAACCAGAGTGCTATGATCAGAATGGATAACAGTGGATGTGAGCAGGTCAAACCACATATGTTCATTTTCCATATGAAGTGTGCTCTCTCGCGAAGCCCACACTTCATCTACATTCTTCTCATTCCTTTTATAAGGACAGGTGCTGAGGTAAGAGAAGGGCAGGGACCTCCTGAAAGTCACACCTTATGTTAGTGGGTTTGGGTCTCGGGCCTCCCGTGTTCATTCCAGGCTGCGCTGTGAAGCTGCACCAGAGACCCAGGAGTCAATTAGCGCAGCAAGTACGGGGCACGGTCACAGTACACGCTGTTGTGATTTCATTGATTCCCTTGCAGACATTAAGAATAACAAGAGGATAAACAGCAGTGAAACCGGGTTTGATGGCTAATGCTGGGCTGCAGGCTTAAACCACAGAACTGGGGGCTACTAATGTACCTTTGTAGGCAGGTGTTAAGATGTCTTCATGGAGAGTGGGTGAGAAGCTTCTGGTAAGTTAGCGAGTTTGGCACATAGCAGTCTTGTCTCTGGGTATCCTGCTTCCCCATTGCTGTGACTTAGCTTTCCCTAGAGCCCTCTCAGGTGTTGTTGTTTTGGCACCTGCCTTATGCTCCTGGGCCTGGAGGTGAGGTTGGTGTCCTTGCTGCAGCAAACTGCTTTCCAGTCTTTCCTCTCTCCCAGCTCTGCCTCTCCTGCTACCTCTCCCTCTGCCACTCTTCCACCTTGTCACAGTCACCTTTCCCTCTCACTGCTGCTCTTCCCCATTGCTTGAGGACTTAAAGGCCTGCTTGCCATCAACAACTGGATGTCCAGTGAGCAAGTCCCAAACTGAGTTTCTGATGTTTACTGTGCACCCACCTCACAGTGACTCTCTGCCCATCTCAGCTCATGGGCAACTAGGTCCCTTTAGCAGCTCAAAACAGAAGCCCTGACTCCTCTTTTCCATGCCCCATCAGCAAATCCTACAGTTCCATCTTGATACAGTGAAATACTAAATAGCAATAACAAAGAACATGCTCTGAATATACACAACAACATGAATGAATGTCACAGGCATAATGAAGAGCGAGAGAGACTAGATACAAAAGAGTTCTATATATGTATGTACCTATGAAGCTAGAATGGTGGTTATCTCTGCGGGGAGGGTGGTATTGATTTAGAAGGGGTGTAAGGGAACCTCCTGGGCTGCTCGATATGTAATAGAAGATGCTATGTGGTTGTTACATGGGTAAATACAAATGAAAAAATTTCACTGGTGAAGAGAGTTTGAGGAATGGGTTTCAGTTTGAAGGAAGAAATGAGACCTGGTGTTTGATATATCAATAGGGTGACCATAGTTTACAATACTCTATTATATATTTCAAGTAGCTGGAAGAGAGGAATTTGAATGTTTCCAGCACAAAGAAAAGACAAATATTTAAGATGATAGGTGTCTCAGTTTCATTGATTTGATCTTCACAAATTATATGAATATATTAAATTTTGACATGTACCCTCGAAATATACACATCTGTTATGTATCAGTACAAAAAACAAATTTATTTTTTAAAATTCATTGAGCTGTTCACTGAATGTTTGGGTATTTTACTGTGTATGTGTTTTATACTTCAGTCAGAAATGTGTTTACATCCAGAATCTAGGCACAACCCTTAAATTATCCCGTGTGATGCTCCAGGTCTCTTTCCCTTGCTGTAGCAATTGAGGATTCTTCTTCTTTTCTTACATTCTCCATTCAAAATGTGAGTAATTCTTGTCAGGTCCACTGTCAGAAACATCTAGCATTTGTTTATGTGGCCATCTTCACTTCTTGCTTCTCCCTAGGGCAAGTCACCATCATCTGTTACCTAGATGCTGAGTGGTCCCATTCTTTTTGATGGCTGAATAGTATTCCATCACATACAGTATGTAGTCAGTTGGATTCCCCCCGACCCCGAGTGTCCAAGTCCTAACCCCTGGAATGTTCTAATAGTTTCCTTGGGCTGCTGTAACAAAACAGTACACATGAGGTAACTTAACAGAAATTTATTTCTTATAGTTCTAGAGGCTGGGAAGTCCAAGGTCAAAGTGCCAGCAAGGTAGGTTTCATTCTAAGCACTGTTCTCTTGGCTTGTAGGTGGCCACCAACTTTCTGTATGCTCATATGACCTTTTTCTTTTTTTTTTTTTCTTTTTTTCCCTTTCTTTTTTTGAGATAAAGTCTCACTCTTTCACACTAGGTAGAATGCCATGGCATCATCATAGCTCACAGCAACCTCAAACTCCCAGGCTCAGGTGATCTCCTGCCATAGCCTCCTGAGAAGCTGGGACCACAGGTGTGTGTACCACCTCACCTGGCTAGTTTTTTTTTTGTTTTTGTTTTTGTTTTTTCCTATATTTTTTTAGTAGAGACAGGGTCTTGGTACTAATTAGGCTGGTCATATGATTCTTTTGTGAGCACAAAGGGAGAAAGAGTGAGTAAATTCTGTGGTGTCTTTTCTTATAAGGGCACAGATCCCAGCATGGAGTCCCCACCCTCATGACCTCATTTAATTCTAATTACCTCCTAAAGGACCCATCTCCAAATATCACCACATTGGGGATTAGGGTTTCAACATCGAAATTTTGGGTGTGGGGAGGACATAGACATTCAGTCCATAATCAACTTGCACATGTTACCTTATTTGGAGAAAGGGTCTTTGCAGATGTGATTAAATTAAGGATCTTGGGATGAGATCACCCTGATTTAGCCTGTGGGCCCTAAATTTCATCACACATATCCTTGTGAGAGAGAGTCAGAGGGAGATTTTACACACAGGGGAGGACAAAGCAGACAGAGATGTGGCCACAAGCCAAGGAATGGTAACAGTCTCTGGAAGCTGGAGAGGGTAAAGAATGGATTCTCCCTGAGAGCCTCTGTAGGGAGCACAGCCGTGCTGACACACTGGTTTCAGACTTCTCCAGAACAGTAAGAGAATAAATTTCTGTTATTTTCAGCCATCCAGTTTGTGGTAATTAATGACAGCAGCTCTAGAAGACTATTATACTGTCCTGTCATTTATATGGCCATCTCCAGCTGATGGACAGTTAGGTTTCTGCCAAAACATTTAAAAAAATTTTAAATCATGTTGCAGCAAACATTCTTGCACGTCATATTTTCACACCTGCACAAACTTTTCTGTTGAAGAAACCCTTGGAAATGGAACTGCTAGATTAATGGGTATGAACAGTTAAAATTTTGATAACTACTAGGGTCTGGGCCATTAAAAAAAACAAACTTGCTCTATGCTATGTCCTTCACATGCATATGAATTTTGTATAATTTTTACTAACCCCTTTTACAGATTAGGAAATTGAGGCTCAGAGAGCTCAAATGGCACACCCAAAGTTACACATTGGGAAATGACTAGGTCAGGACATAAATCTTGCCTCTCTGCTGTTTTATTTGTTTAAGATAATAAAATTAAATCACTTAGCATTCTACCTGATATTGAGTCAATGTTGATAACAACAATCAAATGTTGTTATCATACTTTGGTTTTTTTGTTTTTTTTTTTTGAAGTATGTAATGAAAGCAGTACCATGTGTGATGAAATTAACAGATATTTATTAAGCTCCTACTATGTGCCATACACTGAGCTTGACGGATCAGACATAGCCCCTGCCCTCTGGAGCCAAATTCCTTTAGAGGAGATGAACTTTTAGTTCAGTACTTCCAAACATGATGGGTACTATGAGGGAAAAATGCCAAGTTGAGTCATTTTGTGGGGGTAGGGGGTGGGACCTTGGGGCTCCTTGAATCTGTGCCTAGTAAGTGATGCCAGTCTGGCTCTTCCCACTGGCTTCCAGCACTCTTCAAACCTCCATGTTAAATACAAAGTCCTGGGAAATGGTGATTTGTCAGTACCAAGCCTTAGGGGCCTTTACTGGGGTCTAAATCAAATTCAGAAGCTGAAGAGCCAGCCCTGAGTTTAGTGTGGATTTTACAGATCAGTGAGGCTGAACAGTGGCTCCCGGGCTGGTGATAAATGTGTTGGGATCTCTCGCTGAGCCTGGCAAGGCCATTGTCAAATCAGTGTCTTCATTTTCCTAGACTATTAAGCAATAGCAGGAAACCGCCATCCAGACTGGAATCCTACTCTCCAGCAGGGGTCTTCAGGAGGACTTTGGGTGGATGGGGCAGGGGCAGAGGGCTGAGCATCTGCTCCTGTCCTGGGAACTGAGTGATCTGAAGCATCCTCTATCCTGGGAGGTAGATAAGACAGGAGGAGATGAGAGTGAGCTCCTAAAAGCAGGGGCAATATATCACCATCCCATATCTCTGTGTCAAGAATTGTGGCTGGCACAAATAAATACTTGTTGAATGTCCGAGTTAGAAAAAAACATGCCTTACATAGAAAAGCAGAGACACAATTTATGAATGTATTATGATCCATAACATTTTTCCCACTTCTCCTGAGAAAATACACACTGACTTGTCAGAGAGAAAAGAACAGAGTTACGTGAGAGAGAAAGAATATGTGAGACATTTTTGGGTGGGAGGGTTTGGAGTTTTGGCAGAGAGTTGGGGGTGAGGAATATACTGAAGAGGTGAGGGGAGTTTGGGAGTGAGACAAAGGGGTCTTTTTAAAAAGTGCTTCAGATCATGGATTTGACCACTCTTTTTTTTTTTTTTTTTTTACTCCTGGGCTTGAGTGATCCTCTTGCCTCAGCCTCCCAAATAGCTGGGACTACAGGCATCTGCCACAACACCTGGCTATTTTTTGGTTGTAGTTGTCATTTTTGTTTGGTAGGCCCAGGCTGGATTTGAACTCACCAGCTCTGGTCTCTGTGGCTGGCGCGTTAGCCACTTGAGCTACAAGCGCAGGGCCAAGACTTCCCTTTCCAAGTTTGACCACTCTTTAATGCTGAGCAAGAGATGCCAAAGAGTAGACTACATACTTCTGGTAGCTGGGCTGTGTTTCTTTAAATTCTATGGTACTCTAGACTGGGTCTTGTGGGAACTTGAGTTTGATTAGGTTTCCACTCTAGAACCAGTAATTCTGGCTTCTAGTGACTGCTGCTGGTCTTGGTTGTTCTGAGATCCCACTGTAACCATTGGCAGTCTTGACCCTTTTGTGCAACAATGCTAATAGCTAACAAGGGTTTACTAAGTGCCCGGCATTGCGCCAAGCTTTTAAAGCATGTTACCTAACATTTAATGTTCGTGATATTATTTTGAGTTATATATTATTATTTCCATTTTACAGATGAAAGAAACTAATGAAAGAGAGGTTAAGCAACTTTCTCAAGGTCACACAGCTAGTAGATGGTAGAGGCAGGCTGTGCACCCAAGCAGTGTGATTCTAGAACCAGTGCTCCCAACTGCTTTTCTAGGCAGCTTTCGAGGCCATCAGTGCTCAAGTGCCACGGTGGCTCAGCATTCTCTTGTGATGTGAGAAGATGCATTATCTGTCCTTCCTATACTTAATTTGAAGAGGTATCACATCAGTATTTCTTACAGCCCCCTTTTCTATCCAAGTCATGCATATATCTCATCACTTGGCTTAGGTCAGGTTCCAGGTATTGGACCTTACCTGGAATTCCTACACAAGACTTTGTAATTGAGTCTCCTGAGTGCTGGTCTTCTTTTCCTTTGATGACCAAATTTCCTTCAGGACCTCAGCCATCTCTCTCTGCAACTGGATGTCCATTGCTGGCTCCATTTCCCTTTATATATATTTGAACATGTATACATTCCAAAGATTATGGACAGGATTCAAGTTCTTTTTTTCTCTCTCTTGCATTTCAGTGGAATGTAAAACATAGGGGGGAAGTCATCTCCACAGGTGGAAGTCTGTAAATGCCAGTTCTGACCCTGCTGGGTTACCCATGAGATTTTAAATAAGTTCTATATCATACTGCAAGCAGCCTATGAATAGAGTTATGAATAAGGCATGGATTGTTGTAAATAACAACTATGATCAGCAGTGAATATTTAGGGGAGAAATTTAGGCTCCATAAATGGCTAAGTTATAAATGAAAGCTGTGATAGACAGGTGTGTACCCAATATCTAATTCTCCTTGCTTGATAGTAGAACCCCATTTTTGTTACAGGCACTTCTATACCCAGTCCTAGGCTATGAGTCATGACTGTCAAAGTCAATTATGACAATCTATTCCTCACTTTATCAGGCTCCCTTTCAGCTAGAAATGACACATATGAGATAAATGAGAATAAAACGAAATCTGTGGGTGCTCCTGGGAAAAATGGCATCTTCCAAGAAAAGGAAAAAGACATACTGGCACCATCTTTCTCCACCTTTTATGCTTCAAAAGTGGATGTAATATCTGCAGGTGAAATGGCCATCTTAGAATGTCTCTAACACAAAGAAATGTTAGATGCCCAAGGTTATGATTACCCTGATTTCATTAATTCACATTGTATGCCTGTATCTAAAGATCACATGCACCCTATAAAGACATGCAAGTATTATGTACCTGTAATAGTTAAAAATAAAACATTTTTAAAAATCAGAAAAATATCAGTTAACATCTATTGAGTATTTACTATAACATGGTAAGTTACAAAATAAGCATTTACTTGACTTATCTAATTTTATCCTTTAACAACCTATGAGGTATATATCATTACAATTCAAAAAAATAGGCACTAATTTCCTCTTAATTTCTCTCTCCTTATTAAACATTGTTATTGATGTATTTGTATGATTCCAGAGTTTTACCTATGTGATTACATACTAATTATATCGTGCTTGGCATCTAGTCCTTCAACTTGTTTTTGGTCCTTAATAATTCATGTTGGAGATTTTTCTGTGCCAGTTCAAATAGATCTATCTCAAATTTCTCAACAGCAGTGTAGTAAGAAAGCCCTTTTAAAGATTCAGAGCAGTTCAAAAGAACAGTGAGCTGCTAAACTGCTAATGATATCCCTGCCCCTGGAAGAACCAAATAGAAGGAGGATGATCACTTGGAGAGAGGGGTTAGCATGAGATGATAGGTAGGACTATGGTGGCCTTCAAGGGCCACACTTACCTTGAGGAACCTTCTATTTGGTTCTTCCAGGGGCAGGGACTTATCATTCTCTGGCTTGACAGGAAGTCATCTCTTTTTCTTCTCCTTGGTATAAGGTTGCTTGGTTGACTATGCTGTGTCAAAAGTCATAATTAGGGCAATAATGCCACATGGATGGCCGAACCGTGGAAAATTAGATCTATGTGCTGCCAAACAATTTTGTGAACTTTCACCCCATTCACTGGGCTGTTTGCTCGAATGCCTGCAGTCAGAGGAATATGCACTGCTCCTGGGGACCGGGGCTGGCTGATTTCTTAGCTGTGAGGACAGCAGGTATGGTCTGCAGAATAATGGATGTCTCAAAGACATCCACATCCTAATTCCCAGAATGTGTGGATATGTAATATTACATAGCAAAGGGGAATTAGGTAGCAATTGGAATTAAGGTTGCTAATTAGGTGACTTTAAGATAGGGAGAGTAGGCTGGAATTTCCAGATAAGCCCAGTATAATCACAAGATCCTTAAATGTGGAAGAAAGAGGAAGAAGAGTTGGTGTCAGAGTGATGCAGAATGAGAAAGATTTGGCCCATGATTGCTGACTTTGAAGAGAGAGGAAAGGGCTGCAAGCCAAGGAAAAAAGCAAGAAAATAGATTCTTCCCTAGAATCTGTAGAAAGAAAGACTTTTAATCCACTGAGACCCATTTAGGACTAAGGATCTTCAGAATTGTAAGATAATACCACCAAGTTTCTGGTCATTTGTTACAGCAGCAACACAAAACTCATACAGCAGATAAAGAACTTGGAGGGCATAACCACGTGAAGAGCATAACATAGGAAGAATTCTTTTTTTAACAAAGAGTTCAGTGCCCAGTATTTATCAACATTTTAATTGCTCAGCAACAATCTGCATTTAGTGCTAAGGAAAAAAAAGGTTTTTTCAGTTTTCATGATATTCTAGAATAGTGGGTAAAACACAATTTTCTAGGTATGTGACCTTGAGTAAGTTACTTCCTCTCTGTGAGCCTCAGCTACCTCCTAAGAAAAATAGGACTTTGGTTTTTACCTGGTTTAGTAGTTTGCAACCTTGGCTATATATAATAGCCTAGAAGCCTTATTCATCAATGAATGGGCCCCTTCCCAGACCAATTGGAAAGAAATCTTTGGGGTTGGTCTGGGCATCTGCAACCAGGAAAGGACTCCCCCCTCCCCCCTCCCCCAAGGTGGTTCCATTAACCTGGCCCAGGCAATTTGTGGAGGGAAGTTAAACCGATTATTGCAATCAACTAGAGGAACTCTCACAAATCCTGGTGCCCAGGCTATATCTCAGACCAATGAAATCAGATTTTGGGGGGAGTGAAACCCAGGCATCAATATTTTCTAAAGCTACCAGGTGATTCTAAAGTATAGTCAAGGCTGACAATCTCTGGTGTAGACATGGTGCATGAAACTCTTGTCATAGAAGGGGTTTCCTCCCCTTTTATTATTGCCTCTGTTTTTCCTTCAGGGGAAATAAGCAATTGTCATTGCTCATATGAGCATTGGAATCAGCCAGGTCTGGATGGGATTCCTGAGAATACTTTGGCACATTCGAATTACAGGACTTGAGCAAGTACTTCTCTCTGAAGCCTCAGTTTCATCATCTATAAAGTGGAGATAAATCGTTATTCCTTAAAATGTGCAGACAGTAATGATTTATACCAGAAAATATTTATAATTCATTTTTTGCAGTGGGTCAGGCAAATGGTGGGGACTAAAATGCTTTTGGCAGTAATTACTATGATTAATAGTAAGATTTTAGAGTTGGTTGGCAATGTTGGTTTCACTTCTTGAGCCAAGTCAGTTTACCTCTCCAAGCCTCAGTTTTCTCATCTGTGACATGGGAACTACTTATCTTTAAGGATTCTTGTGAAACAAAGCACACATGATAATGTGTACAAAACTCCACAATATGCTGCATACGTTTGGTAATGGCAACATGAGCAATTACATACTGGAGAGACTTCTCAGTTGTTTGGTCAAACACACCCAGTTTTAAAGCTGAGATCACAGTCTGGCCACACCTAGTGAGAAAATACTAATTATTTGGTCTGATTAATGTGTATATACGTATCTTCAAACTAGTCTCCAATATTTTTGTAAAAAGATCAAGAACTTGTATATAAATATAGGAATATTCAGTTTCTCTTGGAATATGGTGAGATCAGGGGATAAATGTTCCCAAATCCACAAGGCATACTTTCAATGGTAGCATGGAGATGACATTAGTCCTTAGATACAATGCTCCTTTTTATAAAAGAAAACGTTTTATAACCCCCTCTTTACTATCCAGAAATGAATTTCACAGATAAAATAATTTATATATATATATACATAACTCCAAAAAGTCAATATAATCTACTACCCATATTATCGTAGAGAATAAAGTGAAAGGAGTCTATAATAATACAGTACCTATGTACAGTATTTCAATATGCAAATGATTGCATATGACTTAACTATAAAACATAATGATATAGCCAGATAATTGCTTCTATGTATAATCACTGTGACAGCCACAACTATGCAGACAAACTTGCACAGCTGTGTTGTGTCACCTACAAAAAGTATCACGCACAGTGCTACCATCAATGACCTGGCTTTCTGAAATAGTACATAGCTTTTGTTAAAGTTCTTTTTTTTTCTTTTTTTCTTTCACATCCATCACAATTATATTCTTTTCTTATTAGTTTTGAAATGTAACATTGCATCATGCACATTAGGTGAGGTCCCCCCATGCCAGGAGCCAAAAACCTGAGTTTAAGCTTATCAGGAATATTCATAGCCGGTTTAAGCTTATCAGGAATATCCATAGCCGATTTAACAGGAATAGTCACAGCTGGAAAGCATTTAAGGACGAGTAAGGCATTGTTACCCTTGGCTCCAGGAACTTGATTCCAGACACTAAAAACATCACACCTGCTCCTGGAATTCCCCACCCCCTCATACCTCTGAGCACA
>CAUYPK010121325.1:0-12419 GCA_963574355.1 Loris lydekkerianus | reverse complement strand
TTATCAAAAGCTTTTTCTGCATCAATTGAAAGAATCATATGGTCCTTATTTTTAAGTTTGTTTATGTGTTGAATTACATTTATAGATTTACGTATATTGAACCAGCCTTGAGACCCTGGGATAAATCCTACTTGGTCATGGTGTATTAGACTTGCCTTGATGCTTGTATCTTTTCATCACCCCAAGGATCTTGTTGCCCTTTCGTAACCTACTTTTTTTCACTTACTTCCTATCCCCCAACCCTTCCCTAACCCCTGAAAACCACTCATCCCTTCTCCATTTCTTCACTCCTGCCATTAAATGAATGTTATACAAATTGAATTACGTAATTTGTAACATTTTGAGACTTACTTTTTCCACTCAGAATAAATCACTGGAGATTCATCTCATTTATCACATAGGTCAATAGTTTCTCTTCCTCGACTCCTTCTTCTCTTCCTCCTCCTCTTCCTTCCCTTCTTTGTCTTCTTCCTCTTCCTCTTCTTCTTCCTCCTCCTTTCCACAATATGGATATACCACAATTTTCTTAACCTCTTAAAGAGTATATGGGTTGTTTCCAGTTTGGGGCAATTGTGAACAAAGTTGCTGCAATTATTTGTAAATAAGGTTTTGTGTGAAAATACATTTTAATTTATCTGAGATAATGCCCAGGATTGCATTTGCTGTGTCATATGACAGTCACATGTTTTGTTTTTCTTAAGATGCTGCCACACTGCTTTCCTGAGTGACTTTCATTTTATATTTCCATGAGCTATGTAATTAAGTGATAATTTTTTTCTGAATCTTCACAACATTTCACGATTTCACAATTTTTGTTTGTTTTAATCATCCCACTAAGTGTGTAGTAACACCTCATAGTTGTTTTAACTTGCCTTTCCCTAATGGCTAATGATACTGAACATTTTTAATGTGCTTATTCATTATCTGTTCATACTCTTCTCTAAAAATGTCTATTCATGTGCTTTACCCATTTTCTAATTCTATTTTTTAGCATTATGTTTTGAGAGCTGTTTTTATATTTTATGGATGCAACTCATTTGTCAGATTTATCCTTGTAAATATTTCCTCCCACTCTGGAGCTTGTCTTTTCATCATTTAAGTCTTTCATAGAGCAAAATATTTTCATATTAATAAAGTTCAATTTCTCAGCTTTTCTCTTTATGGATCATGATGCCTGTAGTGTGAAGTCTGAAAACTCTTTGCCTAACCTTCAGTCTTGAAGATTTCATGTTTTTTTCCTAAAAATGTTATAGCTTTACATTTACTATTAAGTCTGTTACATGTCAATTTTTTATATGGTATAAGGTTTTGATATTTTTTGTTTGGTTAGTTTGTCCAATTTTGTCCCATTGCTTTAGCACCATTTGCTAAAAAGGCTTCCTTATCTGCAACAAAACATTTTTCATCTTTTCTAAAATCAGTTGGACGTATTTGTATGAATCTGTCTCTATATTCTCTATTCTGTTCTATTGATATGTCTGTAATTCCATTAATTCTATACAGTCCTGGTTTCTGAGATAACATATCCAATCTTTAAATCAAGTAGTCTAATTCCTCATGCTTTATTTTTCTTTTCAAACTGGCATTACTTATCCTAGTTCCTTTGCATTTTCATATATATTTTATAAAAACTTGCTTATATCTGAAAAAAACTTTGCTAGGATTTCGATAGGAATTACATTAAACCTATACATCAATTTGGGGAGAATTGACGTCTTTCCAATATTGACTCTTTTAATCCATGAACAAAGTTTATCTCTTTGTTTATTTAGTTACACTTTGATTTCTTTCATGAGTAGTTTTTAGCATGTAAGTCCTGTGTATGTGTGGCTAGATGTGCAGCTAACTATTTCATTTGTTTTGAGCTATTATAAATCATTTTATTTTTAATTTTGATGATCACATGTTAATTTCTAGTATATAGATAGTCCATTAAGTTTTGTATATATGTATTGTATTCTATGACCTTGTTGAAATCACTTGTGTGCCTGGGCGTGGTATTTTATTTGTTTTGTTTTTGTGGGTTGGGAATTTCTTTGTTTGCAATTATGTCATCTGCAAATACATTTTTATTTTTTCCTTTATGCCCTTTATTTCCTTGCCTTACCTTGTCTTGGCTATCACACTATTTAGAAATTTCAGCCCTGTGCTGAATTAGAGTATAAGAGCAGATACACTTACCTTGTTCCTGCTCTTGAAAGCATTCAGGCTTACCCTAAGTTTAGAGTTTGTGTGTGTGGGGGGGGAGGGGAGTAAGATGCTTTCTACCTAATTGAGGAAATTCTTCTCTATTTCTACGTTTCTGAAGGCTTAAAAAAAATGAATATTTAATTCTCGCAAATGCTTTTTCTGTATCAATATATATGTCATCTATTTTTTATTTTAACCTGTTAATATATTAGATCATATTGGTAGATTTTTGAATACTGAATCAGCATTGGATCCAAAGAGTAAATTTTATTAAGCCATCGTTTATAATTGCTTTCATATATTGCTAATTGTTTTGTTAATATTTTAAGAATTTTTATGAGGGCTATTGGTCTGTAGTTTTCTTTTTTTGTACTTTGATTGACTATCAGAGATCAGTAGCATACTACCTTCCTCCCTTTGTTCTAGAAGAGATTGTATAGAATTGGTATTAGTTCTTTTTAATCATTAGGTAAAATTCTTTACATAACCATTTGAGCTTGGAGATTTCTTTATGTGGAGTTTCTAAATTATGAATTCAATTTCCTTAATAGTTATTAGGCTATTCAAATTCTTTTTTTAATAATGAGTGTGTTGTGATAGCTTCAAGGAATTGACCCTTTTCATCCAAGTTGTCAAATTTATGTTTGTGGGGTTGTCATTGTATTCTTTCATTATGTTTTTTATGTTTACAGAACTGCGGTGCCATGCCCTGGAGGGTCACCTGAAGGAAAGAAAGGCACACCACCCCTTCCTCCAGGTGACCCCGCAGGGCTTGGGTTTGGGAGGAGGTTCAGTTTCCCCATGCGGTGTGCTGTGCTCTGAACTGACAGTCAGGAGAAGCTTTTTACTGCCCAGCAGGGATGACAGTTCCAGTTCCTTCCTGGCCTTCTCAGACACCAGGGTGGACAGATTGGCACCCCTTATGACCACATGGTGAAGGTGAAAGTCTAGCTGCACCACTGAGGACTTTGCTGATGTGGGTGCGGAGGAGATCACAGTTTTTCCTGTGCTACTTGGCTGCAGGAAAGCAATTATCTGCCAGATGTCTTCTGCTTTGCCAGGCTGCTCCTTTCCTCTTCCTTTGGCTGGAGAGTTCCAGTTTTCATTGTGGCTTTGTTTGCTGGTGTCCATTGGCATTTGCAGTTTGCTGGCTTCTTCAGCACCTATGCTGGGATACAGGATGCAAAAAGAAAACCCAGGAAACCCACTGCCATGTCAGGACGCAGTTTCCTATTCAATCTGCTGCCTTCTCCCCAGCTTTAGAGACTTCTTAATGTTGCTTTTCCTTTTGATGTCCATGGTTTTTATTTGTACTTGATGGGAGAAATAGGTAAAAATGTATCTATTCTGTCTTTTCAGAAGGCTAACATTTAGTGACAGACATGTGCCTAGAAGCATACTTGATGTCAATATGGTTTATATGTACTTAGACGTTTTAATACACATATAAAAACTAAGAATTCCGGTACATGAACCAAAGAAAAGAAAAGGAGATTGAATTTTCCTGACTGACAAGTGATCTGATATAGCTGTGATGTAATGGGTGCTTGGTAAGACCTAAAGAGAAGTGGCTGGAGATAAGGATCTGGAGCAGTTTGGATTTCTTCTGTGCTAATGGGAAACCATTGAAGGCTATTATGCAGGCCAGAGCATGGCTGAAGGTCATTTTCAAGGTCATCCCCTCCCCCCCCCAAAGTCTGTAATGCTATTGCTTGTGACCGGAGCTTGAGCTAGTAACATATATAGATACTGAAAACACTTAGTATTACAATTAGAATATAGTGTATATGGTCAAAATTGAGGTTGTCCCAAACCAAATAAAAATGATTTATACAAAAGCTAATAACAACATCCTCCTGATTACTGTGTATACCTGTGAAATGTACAGTTATTTCATAATGATAAATTATGCAATTAGACTTCCATCACGACAGATATAAACACTACAGAAAAACTGATTACAGTTTTGTATTCCCTGAGTGCAGTTGCAGAATCAATTACACCATATTTTCAATATGACAAACTGCTAGAAGGTTAAACATGATTTTTCTTCTCATTTTTGTGTTGTTAATTTGCCAGGTGATTATCATTCCAAGCAAGACTTGTTATTACTGAGATAAACGATTTGGGAAAACTGGAGACCAGAGGTAAAGGTTATTTTTCAGGTTCAGGTTCACCTTTACTCTGCTGGCCTGTAGACTTTGTCTTCTCAGTTCTAACCTGCTGGCTGTGAGCAAACTCGTAAGATCATTTTGTTTTGAAGAATGAAAAAAATCTTTGGTGGAGTCAAATAACTTAGCACTGAGACATTTCTTTTAAATCTTAAATATGCTATTGTAAATATTTGTTTTTTCTATGAAATCTCATATGGATCTCAGTGCATAAAAGAACAAAACAAGGAAGGGTGGCTGACGTGGGAGAAGTAGTTCAGTAATATTCGCCTGCCTCTGACACCCTAGTCTACTAAACTCTGAGATATATCTGTAGAACTCTAGGCCTTATTCAAAACATCACAGTTCTGTATGACTTGATTCCATTTTACAGTGTTGTGTTGACAGATGAGAAAATCCATTCTTTCATTTAATCCACAAATATTGATTGAGTGCCTGCCCTGTCAAGCTCTGTTCCAGGAACTGAGAATATAACAGCAAACAAGATAGAGGGTGAGGGACTCACGAAAATCATTGGTCTCATCTGGGCCCCTCTCTAGGACACCATGTCCCTCTGTGGTCCCCATAGAGAACAAATCAGGCCCCTCCCCTCCTCAGGTTTGTCCTCTCCCCCCCAACTCAGGTGGGCAGTGACCTCATCTTCTCTCCCTTCCTAATAAGTCCCCAAATAAAATATCTGTGCCACGTTCCTTCTAAGCATGCTTAACTGTCCCATGATATTATTGAAAGTAGAAAGGGGTTTTTAGGGAACCAGAAGTTGAATCTTGTTTTTAGAAGACATGATTGTGTCCTTTTCATAAATTGGAGTGGCGTGCCCATCCTTTCTGAGCCCAAGAGTTAGTAAGGGGAAAGTTTCTGCTACCACTAACCTTCTCATATTTCAGATTATTTTATCTTTTGAAGGCTGATATACTTCTCTAATCCACAAACTGCATTTCTTGTCTTGTTTGCCTTGTCAAAGAAAACAATAAAAATAATGTTGCCAGATTTAGCAAATTAAAGAATTCCCAGTTAAATTTAAATTAGAGGTAAATAATACTTTTGGTATACACGTACACATATCCTAAATAGCACCTATTTACTCTAAAAATTAGTAAAATTGTTTTTAGTGTAAACATGATACCAAATGTTACATGATGCAAACTCATTCTAAAATATTTGCTGTTTATTGAACTTCAAACTTCACTGAGTATCATGTATTTTGTCTGGTAATGCTAAAAGGAATGCAGTGATTAGAGTTACTACCTGTGTAATAAGTCAAACTTGAAGTTTGCCTTTTTCTAACTTGTCAACTTAGTTATGAGCCTCAATTTCCACATCTTTTAAAGATTGGCAATACCACCTATTTTTGGTATTTTTTTAGAGTATTAGCTGCATGAATGCTTTTAGAGTTACCAGCGCTGCATTTTTTTATAATAAACCTTTAATTGTTGCCAGCTGTCTCTCTTCTTTTGCACTTGAGAAAACTTAAGCATGTCTGTATACACATATGACGGATATGTGTATGTCGATACTACAGTCACACGTACACACATTTATGGTGTGTGTGTGTGTGTCTGTGTGCCCCACTGAAACATCCTACTGTAAGCGAAGAGAGGAGCCATGGATGCCTCGCTCACAGTATTTCAGGATTGTTGAGGTAGAAAAAAAGAGCTATGGGAATGCAAGCTGTTATTATACAGTTAGGTTTCATGGCCTGTTCACTGGAAAAAAGTCTGGGTTGAATTCAAGAGTTATTTGCATTGCTCATAGGATGGTACAGATACATTTTCAGTCTGTCAAGCTCGTTTTCAAGGGCTATGGGTTCTGCATAGCTTCAATGAATTTTGCCAGCCATAGTCCCATACTAAGAAACCCAAGGCGTATGTTTCTGAGTCATTTACGCTGAACCAATCAAATTGTTCCTTTCTTTCTTTTCTTTCTAAATTCACAGATGCTTACAATGTTTCAGGAGATATTTTATTTTGATGTTCTAGAATCTATTGTTATTAACAAAGATACTGCTGCTGATGAATTTACATGCATTCTTGACTTTCTCCTGCTTCCTTCTTTTCTATAGTTTAATTACTGATCAAGCAGGAGGTGGAATTACATATTGGCAGCTCTTAGAGCTGTATTATTTCCATATGGAAAATTGAATGGATGTTAACAGCATCAGTCTTTCAAAAAATCAGAATTTAAAAAAGCACTAATAATCAGGTTTATTTCTGAAACTATGAATATGGTATCCAAAATTTCAGCCTATTACTAACAAGCACTGATTTATAGAGCAAAGACAGGTGACATTGTTAATATTTAGTTTTATGCCTACAGAAGAAAAGATCCAATTAATTCTAGGAATCAGAGTGTTAGTGCCCTACTTGTCCCTTTTCCTGAATGTGGATTTTAAATTCCCACAAATATCAAAAGTAAATAGAATTTTGTTTGTACCATTGTGATACATTGAAACCAAAGCATTAAACCTCCTAAAAAATGATTCTAACAAATCTATGAAAACATAATTCTATACCTTGACAATGATCAGAGAGAAGAATATAAGGATTGCACCAGCCCCATAAATCAGAGGTGGTGGGTTCAAACCCAGTCCTGGAAAAAAACAAAAACAAAAACAAAACAAAACAAAAAAACAAAAAACAACTGCAAAAATGTCAGAGTAATAGCACACTAAACAGAAATTGTATGTAACTTACCTAGATGAATATTCCCAGAATATAATATTGAGCTAATAAAAAATAAAAATCTAACCTTAGGAATAGATTACCTCATCAACCCACTTAATTTCTACAGTTTTTACAATTCATAACCTATATTGACAAACTGACAAAGACTAAGAATTTGAGATTGAATTACAAGGGGCTGTCCATTCATGAGTAAATGATCATTCTGTGGGTGGAGTTAGGGACTCGTGCGTGAAGTTACAAGATGGATGCTATATCTAATTTACTCTAGGGACATGGTGGTAGGACTCTCAGGTATAGATTAAGAGCCAAAGGGCTATTAGGCTATGCTTTTTTTTTTTTTTAATAGCCAATCTTTTCTTCTTTAAGCCTCTGAAAGTTGCTGTTTGCCACCCTCTTCGAGTAATGAGTCTACCTTGTATTTTAATTATTTATGTGTGTTTCTAGACTGTGAGCTGATGGAGGGCAGGACCTCTCTCCAGGGTCTGATTCAACTTTGTTTCCATTTTATCCCTTATACAACACCTTTACCATATTGAGTGCTCAGTAAATATTATCCTTAATGCATATTTAAGAACAGAGAATAATTTATGGACATGGTTAATTGGCTGGTTATATGTGGTATGTTTATAATCAGGCCTAATAGACCAACCTGAAGCTTGAGTTAATAAATCTATTAAGATTTTTCAATAGAAAAGATGTCCCAAGCTATAAAGGTTATCAGACAGATGGAGCAAGTCTTTATTCCCTTTATGTGATCCAGAGCAATGAATTGGAAGGCTGGAACATGTGTCTCATTCCCACCCTACATTATGAGGAGTGTGTTTGTGAGGGGTCAGAGAAATTACTTCCACTCCTAGAATCCATATTCTTTGTGTATAACAGCACTCATAATTCCTGTCTCCCCCTTAGAGTTTTTGTGCAATAATACAAGTGAAGTGAGGTACTTCTCAGAATCTATCCTGCAGAGAAATTCTTGCAAATGTGTAAAGACACATGAATAGTAACATGTACCACAACATCACTTGTAGCAACAAAAAAGAGAGTGGCTTAAGTGTTCATCATTTGATTAAATAAATGCTAACCTATCCATAAAATTCAATGCTGTGCAACTGTTAATGATGCAGATTTTTATATTGATAGGAAAAAGAACCCTCGTGATAACCTCATGAATGGAAACAAATGTGGAAAAACCTGGGTATACCTATGGTTTCATTTTAATAAAAGAAAATAGAAGTAAAAGCTATATAAGCAGATGAATGGTTAGGGATAGAGCTGCAGGATGCCTTCCAGATATGGTTGGCTTTGGAGAGGTAGAATAATGAAATCAATAAGTAGAAGAAGAATATCTAATGTTTATTGAGCTCTGAATATAGGCCAGGCACTGGTCTAAACACTTTACATTCATCAACTAATTTATTGCAACCTTGTTATAAAGTTACTATTGTTTTTTACTATTTTTACTTTATTTGTTACTATTGTTATTTCTACTTTACAAATGAGAAAACTAGAGTACAGAGAGGTGAAATAAAAAGCCTGTGCTTGTAACAGAAAATGATCTAAAAGGTGGAAGTGGGGTGGGAAGCCACGTGGTCTGACTGCCAAGTCTCCCATTAGCCACTATAGGGATGAGATTGGATGTACTGCAGAGCTATTTTCTTCAATGTCTTGTTTCTCTGTGGTTGGAATACCTTCATCAAGCACGTATTACTTTTGTATACAACTCCAGTACAGTGCATTTGCAAAATGAGGTCACATACATGAAAGCATTTTGTTTTATAGCCTGTCACTTGCTGTACTTACATAAATGCAAAAACACTAAGAGATGATCTTTTCATTAAAAAAAAAAAAAGCTGTTTCATACATCAACATGTCTTTTATGCAATCTTTGCTAGAGTAAAGAAAGTTGAAAATATGACAGCACATCTCTAGCATTTACTTACATTTTCTCCATAATGTGACTCATGATTGCTTTGCAGATGGGGGTCTGATTATCAAATTGTGCATCCTCCTAAACCCACTCATATCGATAGCAAGCATATCAGATAATAACTAGCGAGTGGTGTCAGCACCCCATCATCAGAGTTACTGCTGGCAAGAGGCATTTGGGCCAAGAATAAGAATGACAAGTGTATACATTTTCAGCTTTGCAATCAACATGAAAATTAGTCAGCTTATAGATGCTGAGTGGACTTATAGAGAGGGCCCCAGCTGCAGACAAAACGCCAAACCAAGGATGATGAATAGAGCAAAGGCATTCAGAATTCCTTTTCAGCTGCTTGCAGCCTGAGAGCTTTGGCAGTGGGGTGGAGTTGGCAGGAATTATTGAATTATTTCCAGACCTGAAGAGGATCTTCAAGGCCTTATTATCCTCCTGAGGGGAAGCTGAGGCTCAGGAAGGGAATGATGAGAGATCACCTAGGAGGGTGGAAAAGGGAGGGGCATCATGTGAGCCTAGCACAGGGCTACAGCCCTTGGCTTTTTCCGTCATTGAATTCATGGATTCATTCATGTATGCATGCAAAAATGTGTTTATTTGGTCATTTATTTGTTAAAAAAATACCTATTGAATGCCAATAGCCTGTTTTCCTCACTGCAGCCACAGTAATCTTTTTGAAATGGAGACTAAATGATATTCCATTCTCCCTAGAACACTCCAGTTGCTTCTTACTACTCTTAGAATAAAATCCCTATGCTCTACCAAGACAATGAGGCCAGACAGGATTTGCCTTTGTTTGCCTCTTCCAGCTCTCCTCCTATCTCGTCATTTCCCACCTCCCATGGTAATCATCAGTTCCTTCTGGCCACACATCCAGCTTTCTGCCCGAGATCAAGTTGATCCCTGTCTTATATGGGGTCTTTGTATTTGCTGTCACCTCTGCTTAGAACAATGGTCCTCAACCTTCCTAATGCCGTGGCCCTTTAATACAGTTCCTGTGGGTCGCAACCCACAGGTTGAGAACCGCTGGCTTAGAATTACTTGTCTGGCTGTCCCATGCCTGCCTTCTTTTCGTGGTTCAACCCTAACATAAAAGTTACCTTCTCAGGGAGGCTTGCTTTTTTTATGCTATCTAAATAACCCCCACTCCCATGTCCTCCTGTACCAGCTGTGTTTTCCCTCCGGTACTGACTCCAGTCTAGATGTCTACTGTGTGTCACTTGTTGGTTGCTGTCTCATCCATGTTGCATTTTCTATTGTGTCTGACTCAGCGAATGTTTGTGGACTGAGTGATCCTACTTAAGGGAGAGGCTCTATCCTAGGCATTGGGGCTATAGTGGTGACTATAACAAATTTGCAGCCCCATGTCATTTATAATCTAGAAAGATTGATATCAAATATCAAACCACCACCATTTGTTTATCAATAACTTCTACCATAGTAGGCCCCAACCCCCTTAAGTTATTATGAGTATTTTATAATGCTTTCCTTTCATATCCTGATAGGAAGCTTGTATTACCTTTGATGTATACTTTCATAAAATCAACACTTTCAGCATGTGTTTATAAAACCCAAATATAACATAAAAAGGAAATACGTTTGTAATAAAATTGTATCATTTAATATCTTGATACAATTATACAAGAACACACATCTATTATACTTGGAATGAATGTGTTCGTATTTGAGAGATGCAAGACAACATTTATCTGAATAAAATCAGCACTCTTTTTATGACCAGTATTTTGAAACTGGGGTTTAAGACATACACACACATTTGTTTTCACAATTACTATCAGAGATGTAAATGCAGAACGTGGGTGTGTCATATTAGCAAGACAAACGCTCAGAATGTCAATACTTTTGACAGAATCAAGTGTTTATTGAAGTGGTAAATAACTCTTGGTAAACTTGTGAACAAAATAAAATATGACCTTTCCTTGATTTACCCTATAGTTACATTCCTAGAAGAGTCAGCATGTAACCCTCCAAAACCACTATTTGTTTATGGGTAAAATGGATATAGATTATAGGCTAGAAAGATATTCAGGAAGTTTAAGGGCTATAGGATAAATATGCTTTGTATGAATCTGCAGCACTGTAAGGTTTCTAACATCTCTGACCTCACCTGGCAAGTATCCGCTAGTGGCTGTGACAACCAGAAGTACTCCCTTGGGGTGGTGCTACTCTTGCTGAGAATCACTGATGATTTAGGCAGATTTATCTTTCAATAGCCTACCAGGTACTAACCATGTTTAATGAAAAACAAATTTTAAAAAGGCCATAGCTCTAAGACGATGAATTAACAATATTGACAATGATGTTGGAACATTTGGAAAACAGAGCCAAAAATCACAGTCAGGAGTTCATATGGGTGGCAGAATGAACCTTAACGTGATACCTTGGACACTTTGCCATGCTGGCTGCCCCCACTGTGCTGCAGAGTCTGTGTGGGGTGGATTCTGAACTCAGCTTCTGGGGATTTGAAAAAGTGTCCTGCTCTACGGGAAAGTCTTCTGAAAGTAGAAGATAAAATGCAGGGTACTTAAAACATGATCATACCACCAGTTGTCAGAAAGACATAGGAGATTATGAAACATATTATCGGAAGGGGAAATATTTTTTTTAAACCATGAGACATATACAGCTTTATTTAATAATCTGTAAAATGTTATATTCCAGCTAAGTGATGCATTCTTTCTCGTAGCAGAAAGCAAACACTGTCTGAGAAGGTCCTTGCCGAGATTCAGAGCTGTATGACCTTGATCTTTCATTGCAGTGCTCTGGGTGTGTGGAGGTTGGTGCCCATGGTCGTTCATCCTCCTCCAGCGATAGGAGAGCTCTCTGGCTGGAGAGCACCAGTAACAAGACATAAATAGGAAGCTGACAGCAATTTTACCAGGACAGGGCTTCCCTTACAGATTGACATCTTCCCTCCTACCAAAGGGAGTTCATAGTATTAAGAATCTTTCTGAGATATGGGTAATTTAAATTTGCCTTCCATTAAGTTTGCTGAAATCAAGGCTTCACTCTCCCACCACAGATCTGGGAGGACTTGTTATGCATATATGAATGTCTGTGGGAAAAGATGTTTTGCTACTACAGAGGTGAGACCTAGAACTTTATTTTCTATCTTTCTGTGCTAAGAGAGTCTGGTAATTAAGCCATCTTGACTCCTTTGAATAAAACTCGGTTGTATCACAACCTCATCATCCATGGGCTTCTAGTAGAATGTATCCCTCCATTTATGTCTGGAACAGAATAGAGAACCAAGAGATGAATCCAGCTACTTATCGTTATTTAATCTTTGACAAGCCAATTAAAAACATTCAGTGGGGAAAAGATTCCCTATTTAACAAATGGTGCTGGGTGAACTGGCTGGCAACCTGCAGAAGACTGAAACTAGACCCACACCTTTCACCATTAACTAAGATAGACTCT
>CAUYPK010121317.1:0-11268 GCA_963574355.1 Loris lydekkerianus | reverse complement strand
CTAAGTCATGGAAGAAGCCCAAGTGCCCATCGACCCACGAATGGACTAGCAAATTGTGGTACGTGTATACCATGGAATATTATGCAGCCTTAAAGAAAGATGGAGACTTTACCTCTTTCATGTTTACATGGATGGAGCTGGAACATATTCTTCTTAGTAAAGTATCTCAGGAATGGAAGAAAAGGTATGCATTGTAGTCAGTCCTACTGTGAAGCTAAATTGTGGCTTTCACATAAAGGCTATAGCCCAACTATGGCACAAGACTATGGGGAAGGGGTAAGGAAGGGGAAGGGAGGGGGGAGGTTACAGTGAAGGGAGGGTAATGGGTGGGGCCACACCTACCGTGCATCTTAGAATGGGTACAGGCAAAACTTACTAAAGGCAGAATACAAATGTCTATGTACAATAACTAGGAAAATACTATGAAGGCTGCATTGAACAGTTTGATGGGAATGTTTCAGATTGTATATGAAACCAGCACATTGTACCCCTTGATTGCACTAATGTACAGAGCTATGATTTAACAATAAAAACAATAAAAGAAATATATTTTCCTATCAGCACATGTTGATAACTCACACCGTTTCTTTCTTTTCTTTTCTTTTTTTACCAAATGTATAATGTTTATCAATCAATAGATAATTTTTTTTAGTAAATCATAGCTGTGTACATTAATGCAATCATGGGACACCATAAACTGGTTTTATAGACCACTTGACACATTTTTATCACACTGGTTAACATAGCCTTACTAACATTTTCTTAGTTATCATGTTAAGACATTTTACATTCTACATTTCCTAAGCTTCACATATACCCTTGTAAGATGCACCGCAGGTGTAATCACAATCAATAGATATTGTATTGCTTCTTAGTTCAAATTTTTTTTAATCTTGTCCAACCAGTGATTTTAAAAAAATATTATGATAATGATTTCTTGGTCTGTTATGTTTTGGGTTGCTGTCACTTCCTTAATGATATCTAATATCTCTTTGTACATTAAGAAAACATGACTTTTTTTTTTTTTTTGGTAAGCCTTTTTCAAAGATCTGGTAGATAAGCAAGTTTCCTCTGTTGTTAGTTGTCTCAGAACTTGAAACAATGGACCTGATTTGTACTGTCAATCACAGTAAGTCATTGTTTCTATCTCAGTATTTTGTCAGAGGTCAACACGCAGTTAAATGGTTGTATTCTACCTTGTGCAACAACTGAGCTAGCTTATTTGGCCTTGCCAAAAATGATAGCAAGTACCACACTACCATTCTGTGGCCTTTTGCCCATAAATGACAGGAAGGTTGTGTTACCATGAGAGCATTACTGTCAGGGGTCAAAGTAACTTCCTCTCCTGACAGGCTGGGGGAGCAATTCTGATGTGAGGTAAGCAGGTCTCTTGAATTTTACTTTCTCCTTTGAAGGTCAAAGAGCCAAAAGCAGTGGGGAAGGTTTGCTTGTTCCCTGGCTTTGGGACTTCCCAGGCACATCCAGTCATTGTAGACCTACAGTAGTCACTCTTGTTTGTCTTCCTCTCAAGTGCTACTTTTAGCTCTGGCTTTAAAACAGAATTGTATTCATGACTTTTACTGGGTGTGGGAAGTAGTGAGAAGTTGATTACTACATCATTGCCTTCTCAGAAATCCCTCATAATCAGCAAACTCATTAAAGCTTTTACTTCCCAAGACAACAAATTTGAATGCCAATGTAAATTACCTCGTTCAAAATAAGGGCAATGCCTGATGAAAATGATGTTTAAGCAGATGTCATGTTGTTTCCTTTTATTTTATTTATTTATTTATTTATTTATTTTTTATTTTTTGAGATGGAGTCTCACTATGTCACCCTCAGTAGAGTACCATGGAGTCACAGCTCAAAGCAACCTCAAACTCTTGGGCTTAAGTGACTCTTTTGCCTCAGCCTCCCAGGTAGCTTTATGGGACTAAAATATGTACACATAAACATGCACATTTCTTAAAGGACAGCCTGAAAAATTTTTGCAAAATGAAATACTCCCTAATGCCTCCATATCTTACCTCTTTTCAGTAAACAACTAAAAGATCTCCATTATTTTAACCTTCAACAGCAATGCCTGACTTTAATTCTTCAACAAAATAGAATTAAATTGTACATACTATTTTATCTGGCTTCTTTTTCTCAGTTATGTTTATAAGATTAAGTCATATTTTAGTGTGCAGTTGTAAGTCATTCATTTTATTGTTGTATTACATCCTATTATGTGATTATATCACCTTTATTTATTTATTTATTTATTTATTTATTTATTTATTTATTTTGAGACAGGGTCTTGCTCTGTTGTTCTGGCTAGAGTTCAGCAGTGTCATCATAGCTCACTGTAACCTCAAACTCCTGGGCTTGAGCAATCCTCCTGCCTCAGCCTCTCCAGTAGTTGGGATTTAGGCATGTGCCACAACACTCAGCTAATCTATTTTTTACAGAGTCAGGATCTTGTTCTTGCTCAGGCTTGTCTCAAACTCATGGCCCAAAACAATCCTCCTGCTTTGGCCTCCTAAAGTGTTGGGATTACAGATGTGAGCCACCACTCCAAGCCACACATTTTAATTTTTAAATTAGGTATAGTTTTGAGTTATGGGCATATCTACATTGTTTCTAGTTAAGGCTCTCACATATGTGGCTACTATAAATATTCTCATACATGTCATTGAAGGTTCATTTTATTCCATTTTACTTTAGTCTTTAAAATTAAGCAGCATATGTTTAGTAAAAGGTAGGATCTGTTTGAATTTAATTTATGTATACTTAAAATATCAGCCTCATGAAAACTAAGCTCTAAAACTGTACTTCTATGATGACAAAGTGAGACTTCTGGTGAAAAGAAAAGCTAATGTTTACTTTTTTTTTAATTAAGTCTTTTGTACATAGATCATAAATGCATTTATGCCCATTTCAGTGTGTTGATTATTTGTACAAATTGGAGTGCTTACATAATACTAATCAGCATAGCTTTTATCTCATTTACCCAATTATAGCATTAGGACATTTATGTTCTACATATGATAGAACCAATCTGTACTTGCAATGTGCTCCATAGTTGTGGTCCTCCTACTATCCCTTACTATTCCTCCCACCCCCTTCCCTTCCCTCCTTCATCATAGACTAAAGTTGTGTTTCATTTTTCATATGCAAGTGTGAGTTATTATAAATTGGCTTCACAGTGGTACTGAGTACATTGGATACTTTTGTTTCCATTCCTGAGATACTTTACTAAGAAGAATATTTTCTAGCTCCATCTATGTAAACATAAAGAAGGTAAAGTCTCCATATTTTTTTACTGCTGCATAATATTCCATGGTATACATATACCACAATTTATTAATCTATTCATGTGTCGATGGGCACTTGGGCTTCTTCCATGACTTGGCAATTAAGAATTGAGCTGCAATGAACAATCTGGTGCAAATATCTTTATTGCCAAATGATTTTTGGTCCTTTAGATATACACCTTAAAGAAGAATTGCAGGATCAAACGGCAGGTCTACATTTAGATCCCTGAGTTTTCTCCAAACTTCCTTCCAAAAGGAACGTACTAGCTTGCATTCCCACCAGCAGTACAGAAGTGTTCTAATTTCTCCACATCCATGCCAACATCTGTTGTTTTGGGATTTTGTGATGTGGGCTACTCTTACTGGAGTTAGATGGTATCTCAGAGTAGTTTTGGTTTGCATTTCTCTGAAGATTAAAGATGATGAGCATTTTTTTATGTGTCTGTAGGCCATGCACCTGTCTTCTTCAGAGAATGTCTACTTTTTAAATAATAAGTACAGGCTTAGTGGCCATAGCACAGTGGTTACATTACCGGCCGCATACACCAAGGCTGGCAGGTTCGAACCCAGCCCGGGGCAGCTAAACAACAATGACAACTGCAACAACAACAACAACAACAACAACAACAACAACAACAAAAATAGCCAGGCATTGTGGTGGGAGCCTGTAGTCCCAGCTACTTGGGAGGCTGAGGCAAGAGAATTGCTTAAGCCCAAGAGTTTGAGGTTGTTGTGAGCTGTGATGCCATGGCACTCTGCCGAGGGCAACAGGTTGAGACTCTGTCTCTAAATAAATAAATAAATAAATAAATAAATAAATAAAATAATAAGTACATGCAGCAAAGTGAGGTATATAGCCTCACATTACAGCTTCATTCAGTGTTAGCCCTTTGAAACTACACAAATTATCACAACATTTCTGTGCCTCCATTTCCTTACCTGCAAAATGGGGCTAATAGAAGTAACTAGTGAGACTGAGTAGGGGCCCCTTTCAGTGGCATGCTGGAACCCCAAACATGTAAAAAAGAAAAACTCATAAGTCCTTTCATGGGAAATTCCAGCCCCTAGCTAACCTTAAGGGTATGAGAGCAACCTGATAAACAGGAAGAGAGGAATGATAGTCTCTCAAGTGAGTCAGAGTCACAAAGTGCTGGCTTCCCCATGGAAACTAAAAGATAATATCTTAACATGTGTTCTTGAGCTGTTTTTCAGAAACTCTCAGCAGATGAAAAATGCTCTATCATGCAGACCTCAGATAAATGAGAACTGAGGACTGAATTCTGACCGTCATTCTTTGTTCTTCCTGAGGAGGCTGAGTCACATCTCAAATCCACATACGACCCTATGACCTGCCTGTAAGCCTCAATTTATCCTGCCTTTTTTGGGTGAAACTGATGTGTAACTTCTGTGCACTGATTCACAATTTGCCTAGAACTTCTGCTTTTCAGAAATGTACCCATGCTTTTAAAACCATTGCTTATAAACTACCAGAGAGTTTGGTCTCAAGGGGTCCTCAAACTACGGCCCGTGGGCCACATGCAGTGGTGTGACTGTATCTGTTCCTGTTTTGTTTTTTTACTTCAAAATAAGATATGTGCAGTGTGCGTAGGAATTGTTCATAGTTGTTTTTTTTTTTTTTTTAAACTATAGTCTGGCCCTCCAACAGTCTGAGGGACAGTGAACTAGCCCCCTGTTTAAAAAGTTTGAGGACCCCTGCTAGATGCTCATTCTCTCTGCTCAGTGCTGTGCAATATAATGCCTTTCTCTGCCAGCACAAATATTGGGGTTAGTGTTTGGCTTTACTTTGCTGGGTGAGTGGACCCCAGTTCAGTTCAGTAACACTATAAGAATTGTGAATATGTTTAGGACACTTGGAGCAGTATCTGAAATGTGATGAGCGTTAACATATTTATTTTTATTATGGCAAATAAAGGCCCTAGCACACAAATAGGTCTTAAAGTTGTAAATAAAGTATCTAAGTGTATCTAATAATTGTGAAGCAATGATGCCTTACAGTAGAAGAAAGTTTCATCATTTAAAAAGTTATTTTCACCTTCCTCATTTGTCCTCCCTGGTTATTTTACCATTTTCATTTTAAAGAGAATAACATCATATCTCAAATGAATTTTATTCATTTAAAAGTAGACTTTTCCCCTTAAATTAAAAAAAAATCCAGTTTCATTAAGGAAATCAATACAACACATTGAATTTAAAATAGATAGGAAAAAGCACAATAAATGAGGTAAATAATGGCTATTTTGTGAGATAAAGTAAAAGTAAAATTAGTTCATAGAATCCATACCATATGTTAGTGTTCTGTTACTATAGATGAAACAAAAATCTGCTTCTGAGTACCTTAGTATTCAAATGCCATAAAGAATATGATCAGTTTTAAGACTCTTCATCCTATTAAGTATATATCCACTAACAGACACACCTACTCCGTTTCACACACGGACACATTCTAACTTTCACATACTCACTTATATTTTCATTCACACATACACACATACATGTACACAGTAACAGCTGCTTCTTAGTATATACACAGGTTTTGTTCCTTTGGAGGTTTCAACAACATTTTTTCCCTTAACAGAAGAGATACAGGGAGATAAAGTAGCTTCCATCCCTATGATTACCCGCACAGTACATGAAATACCTTTGTTAGCGGCAAATGTAAGACAACACCCCATTGCAGTGAAATCACCTCTCTGAAGGGATAATACACTCACATCAAAGACACATTTCACAGTTCTATGATGCTCTGCCTAGATCCTGGATACGGAAATAACTTTGGCTGCCATACCTTTAGTTATTACCAGTGTTCACACGGGTAACAGAAAAACTGCAGTCCTTTAGCCACAAGACATCTAATTTTGAAAAATGTAACTCCCTGATGTTGGATAAAATGAACTTCTGATGTGATATATCGTATTACATCAAACTTTTTGATATAAAACAATTAAATATCAGAGGAGTCTTTGTATAATCTCTGAAAGTACAGTGATTAAGCTCGATTTCTATTTCTACCATTTTCAAGATGGGAGCTGTGGGTTATGCTTTTTAACTGCCCCAACCTATTTCCTAAGCAGTAAAATTACAGTAATAACATCCACCTGACAGAAAAGTTGCAAGGATTAAATGAGATAATCTATGTAAATTGCTGATCATAGTGATTAGTATATTTAAGTGCCCAAAGTAAAAAATTATTTTATTTGACAGGGTAAAAAGTATAAATATGAGGGAAACCCAATCTTAAAACTTTCTTTCTAGTAATGAGCTCCAGTATTTTTTAGAATGTTTTAAATTTATAACAGAATTCAACATTAACCACCTAGAGTATAGTAATCTACTATTTATAGATGAGGCCAAGCATTGCATTCAGAAACAATACAAAAATGGTAGACATTAACATGTAGACATTTTAGTTTTAGTTTTATGGAATTCAAAATTAGATAAGTTGCTATGATAAAATGCCTGCTGACCTTCCCTCTCAAGACTAAAGCCTAAAGTCTATATAAACAACTATAACCCACATTGAATAAAAGTACTCATTTTCACATGAATTGATTTCATAATGTTTTTTTTACAACAAATTTCTTACTATTTAATCAATATACTCTACAAATAATCTAATAGTATTTCTGAAAAACCTTCTTGAGGAGGTGATAAAATATATTGCAAATATCACTACTTCATGAACAAGATGGAAGCTCCTATCACATGAGTGCATACACGCGAGACTGTGTGGAAAGGCACACTCACCTCAGACAAAGAGAAACTGGCACAGGATTTAGACCGAATGGCCAGTAAAAATTTTAACCTAGAACTGTAGGGAATAACCTTTTAAAATTAAGAAATTTTTTACTTTGAATTTATCAAGCAGATGTTACCAACTTACCATGGGAAATACTTTTTAGACAGACTTGATTAACTGATGTCTGTGACTCAAATAGTGATTTTCTGACTCATTATTTTTTAAGGTCACATTTGCCTGTTAGAAATAACTTATTAAGAATCTCAAAATATGTGACAGATACTGAGACACTTTGTTGAGTTGGAACTAGGAATCCTGATCTTTGCTCCTTATTTTCTCCTGTAATACCTCCAAGTCTTTGCTAAACCTCAGTACAGCCCTAGGTTTCAGAATAGCACAAATTGAAAACCCCATTGTATGTTATACATTTATCTAATAATTTACCTTCATATATTTGATTATATTCTTTAAATTGTAGCATCACATTTTTTTTGCCCATAAAAATATCACAATAGAAATAGACAGCATTTACCTTTTATACAAAATAAAACCTATACTGAGACAAATTATGTGTTTTTTCTCCTAGCCCCACAACTACCTCATAGATGACAAAGCAAGAATTGAGATCCAGGTTCACAACACTGTAACACCATAGATGTAGATGTTCATATCTACTTTTTCTTCCAGGGATTAGTACTAGTACATTAGAAACATCAGGGTAAAAATCAGTTTCTTGAATCAGATGTTGCGTAAAAGAAAGAGTATGCAGGCCACATTAATTCTGTTCCTCATTTTTTTTTTTTTTTTTTAACTGTGAGTTCTAAAATCTTCCTTTTTGGTTGTATTATTATTCTTTCCTCTTAAAAACCCTGTCTTCATAATCCCTCTCATGGAAACTCCTCAACCTTTCCTCCTCTATTTTATCTCCTTACATTGGGATAAGAGAAGTACTGGTGTCTGCCAGAATAATATAAAAGGTACCAAGCATGCAGTTGCAGTTTTCACTCTGAAGGGTAGAGTTATCAGTGAGAGAAGCAAAAAAGTGAAGCACTGACTCTTAAGCAGAAACAGGGTTGAATTGAGGCAATTGAACTTCAAGGAAAAGAAAATTATAGGGGCAGAAGATTAGCATTCTGCTGTAGGAAAGAAGAAAATAAAAAGTTATCTATAAGTATTCTTTCCCCTGCCCTTATTTGATAAAGTAGGATGTATCTTCTACTTGAGAAAACTCTCAAATTTTAGACATGGATCAGAGCTTCAGTATGATAATTTTTATTCATACATGCCGAGTGTAAATGGTAGTATAGACATTACATTTTTAAAAGGTTACTAAACAATAAAACTGTAGTGAAAACCTTGATGTGTTTGGTTCGTACTTTTTAAAAAGTGGTTAAAACACTTAAGATGTGAAACACAGCTCAATTATTTCTCCAGGGCCTTACTGATACATTAGCAATATCTGATTTTTACATAAAATGCAATAAAAGATGATGAATATCACATAATAAAAGTAATACAATTGTACACAGAATCAGGAACAAAAACTATATGATCATTTTAATAGATGCTGAAACATACAATAAAATTCAGTATGCCTTCATAATAAAACTTTGAGCAAAGTGGGTATTAAGGGAACATACCTCAACAAATGGAGGCCAAATAAGACAAACCCACAGCTAACATTATCCTGAAATAGAAAAAATTGAAAGTGTTTTCTCTAAGATCTATAAGAAGACATAAGCACCCACTTTTATTATTTTTATCACTTTTACTCATCATGGTACAGGAAATACTGGCTACAGCCATTAAACCAGGGAAAGAAATAATGGACGTCCAATTTTGGGAAGGAGGAGGTCAAATTACCCTTGTTTCCAGATGACATGATTTTCTATCTAGAAAAACCTAAAGACTTCATCAAAAAAACCTTAAAAGTGATCAATGAATGCAGTAAAGTTGAATTCAGTAAAAATGAATTTAGTAAAGTAACACAGAATCAATGTATACAACTCTGTGGCATTTCTGTGCACCAACAGAGAGCCACCTAAACAGAAATCAAGAAAGAAATCTCATTTACAATACCTACAGAAAGGTGAAGTACTTATACACAAATTTAACCAAAGAAATAAAACAGCTCTACAATAAAAACTATAATATACTCATAAAGGAAATTGAGAAGGAAACAAAAAAATGAAAAGATATCTCATGTTCATGGATTGGAAGAATAAATATTGCCAAAGTGTTTGTATGATGCAAGTGGTTTGCAGATTCAATGCAATCCCTATAAAACACTGTAGGATAATATTTAGAAATAAACATACCCTAAATCAAGCACACAAAGTAAATTCAGTGTGAGTTTAAAATGACTTGCTTTTCTTCCAGAGGCTTAAGGGACCTTGGCCCCCCTGGGATACACGTAGAGTTGGCTTCCCTGGAGTTAATTCCATAAGCCATTTCTCTGAAGCTGTACACCCCGTGAAGCCTGACATCAAAGGGCATACCGCCCTTCCTCAGAATACTGGGCCAGAGGGTTGATGTATGTTAACAACATATTGTCAGAGGTCTATAGGTACTCTGCCCTGAGGGAAAGACACAGTCACTACTTCATACTGAGTAAACTGAGTGAACACTTGAAGATATTCTTCCATTAACTCTGTTTTCCTGTGGCTACTTTCTTCTTTGTGATCTTTCTTTAGATACCTGCTCAGAAATTAGTCAGTGTTTAGAAGAAAACGTTTACTACAAAAGTGATTGTATTGATATAACAAAATATTTCCTTTCAGTTAATTTCAGATAGGTAACATAAGATAATGATGAAACTAACAAATGATAGATTAAGTGTATACATGACTATGAAAGTATAAAATCAAAACCCTGAATAAAGATTTTTGCTACATGCCATCCCATCTTGTGTAGTCAGTTTCTTGACTTAATAATTACAGGAGAGAGTTTACACCCATGGCAAAGCTTCTGTTCGTTCGCGTCTCCAGTCATGCAACAAACACCAATGACATTCCACATAAAAATATTAGAAAACAATCCTACAATTTGTCTGGAACAAAGAAAAAACTGAATTGCCAAAGGAATCCTGGGCATAAAGTGCAAAGCTGGAGGCATCACATTCCCTGATTTTAAGATATAATGCAAAGGTTTATTAGCCCAAACAGCATGGTGCTGGGATAAAAACAGGCATGTAGACCAATGGAACATAATAGAGGACTAAAAATAAATCCACACATTCACAGCCAACTCTTTTTTTATAAAAGCACCAAGAACATACACTGGGGAAAGAATAGTCTCTTTAATAAATGTTGCCAGAGAAACTGGACATCCACACACAGAAGAAGGAAACTAGACCCCTATCACCATACACAAAAATCAAATCAATACAGATAAAAGTTTTAAATGTAAGACTGAAAACTGTGAAATTACTAGAAGTAAATGTTGGAGAAATGCACTGGGACATTGGTCTGGGCAAAGATTTTTTTTTTTTTTTTTTATTAAATTATAGCTGTGTACATTGATGCAATCATGGGGTACAATGTGCTGGTTTTATATACAATTTGAAATATTTTCATCAAACTGGTTAACACAGCCTGCACCATATTTTCTTAGTTATTAAGACATTTATATTCTACACTTAGTAAATTTCACATGTACCCTTCTAAGATGCGCCAAAGGTGTGGTCCCACCAATTAACCTCCCTCCACCCATTCCCCCCTCCCCTCCCTCTCTCCTTTCCCCTTCTTCTTGGGCTATAATTGGGTTATAGCTTTCATATGAAAGCTATAAATTGGTTTCATGTAGGGCTGAGTACATTGGAAACAGACAGTCCTCAGAATGGGAGAAGACATTTGCAGGTTATGTCTCTGACAAAGGTTTTATAATCAGAATCCACAGAGAACTCAAATGTATTAGCAAGAAAAGAACAAGTGATTCCATCTCAGGCAGGGCAAGGGACTTGAAGAGAAACTTCTCTGAAGAAGACAGGCACACAGCCTACAGACATATGAAAAAAATGCTTATCATCCTTAATCATCAGAGAAATGAAAATCAAAATTACTTTGAGATATCATCTAACTCCAGTAAGATTAGCCCACATCACAAAATCCCAAATTTTTTTTGGTAAGACCTCAAAAATATAGACAATAAAAGTACAAATGGGATTATAAAAAACTAAAAGTCTTCCACACAGCAAAGAAAACAATCAGTAGAGTA
>CAUYPK010121316.1:0-23199 GCA_963574355.1 Loris lydekkerianus | reverse complement strand
CACCTCCCGAGATTCCACGTCTCCCGCCCATGGGGTCCCCTTGCCACGACCAGACCTGTGGGAATGATGGGGTCGACTTCTGTTAGGAATGGCCGCCCTGTCTGCACACCCCCCCCCCCCCCCCCGTTCACCTGGAAGCTCATGTTGTGGGTTTTTGCCGTACATCCCTCCCCCCAAAAGTTAGCAGTTCACCAATGACTTTCATGTCCCTAATCCAATGTCTGCTTTAAATTGTTGACTCCCTTGACCCTTAGCAGCTCTGGGGGCTGAGGACACGGGCTTTCCATTGGAACCACCTCTTCCCTAGGGTTCTGCAAAGGCCCAACCTTTGGTTTTCTTCCTACCACTCCAGCCTCTCCTTTCAGTGACCTGCAGGCTCAGTTTAGTCTATTCACAATTAAATGTGAGTGTTATCTAATGTATGGCCCTACCCCTTTTCATTTTTCCTTAGGCAGTCCCCTTTATTATTTTTCTGACCATTTGTTCTAAATTTTTTAAAATATTATTGATTATAATTATTTTAATAAGTATAATAAAATTAATTATATATAATAATTATATATTATATATTGATATTCTCATATATATGTAATATGTAATATATAATAAACAAAATAAATTTATTTTAATTGACAAAAACTATATATATTTATACTGTACAACATGATGTTTCAAAGTATGCATACATCATGGAATGGCTAAATCAAGCTAATTAACATGTACATTTTTCACATACTTTTTTATGATGAGAATATTTAAAATCCACCCCATTAGCTGGCTTCAAGTATATAATACATTGTTTTTCTCTTTCTTTCTTTGTCTCTCTCTTTTTTTTTTTTTGACAGAATTTCATTTTGTCGCCCTCGGTAGAGTGCTGTGGCGTCATAGCTCACAGCAACCTCTAACTCCTGGGCTTAGGCAGTTCTCTTGCCTCAGCCTCCCTAGTAGCTGGAACTACAGGCACCCACCACAACACCTGGCTATTTTTTTGTTGCAGTTTGGCTGGGGCTGGGTTCAAACCCACCACTCTCAGTATATGGGGTGAGCACCCTACCCACTGAACCACAGGTGCTTCCCAATACATTGTTATTAGCTATAGTCACCATGTTGTAGAGATCACTTGAACTTAATCCTCTCACTGTCTCTTAAGTCTATATCTTCCATATTTTTATCTGCAGTGAATCTCTCTAATGAACTCTAGACTCATATCTCTGGCTGGCTTTCATCTCCAATGATCCAAAGGGAGCTCAAACTTGGTGTGTTCAAAACCAAACTCATGATCACTCTTCTCATCTCTAACTCTCATCTCTAGCTTCCCATTTCCAGTGAAGACATTCTCATCCCATCCAAGTGTGAAGGAGAATCATAGGTTCTTCTTGACAGCTGGTCATTATGTTCAAAATACTGCCAAGTATCAGTGTCTTGACTCCTAATCTCCATGGAATCTAGATTTTATTTTCATGTCCAGCATAATCATTTCAGTCCAAGATACCATCTCTTTGATACGCAAATACACATCAAAACTGAAGGTAGAATCCAGGTCTTGGGACATCAAAAAGGAAACTTTTTCCATGAGGGTCCAGAGACACCCAAACTTGAGGCTATCCAGGGTGTGAGGATATCCAGGACTATGCAACATCTAACAACCGATCTATCCCTACTCCACCATCCCCTGTGATGCCTCTGACCTTTGCAAGTAGAAAACCTTTGTTGTGATAAAATAACATTATTCCTGCTACCCCTGGCCTTTGTCCATTTATTCAGGCTGGAATTTTTCCATTCAATGCCTCAGAAAAAGAACCACATGGCAGGGTATAAAGAAAAACAATTGACAATACAATGTTAGGGCTAGATAGGAGGACATCATCTTAGAAGAATCCTTATAAATAAAGGAAAATTCACCCCTGTTCACTGGAAAGAATTCTCAAGATAGAGGAGATAGGCAGAGATGAAAGACATGTGGTAAGAGAAAGAAGGTGGTGAGGGCTGGGGACAAAGGTACTAGCCCACCAGGGTCCTCAGAATGAATGGGCAGTGGAGGCAACCCAGCCACACCATTCATGTTGTCCTCGCCCACGGCTGATGGCCAGGAGGCCCTCTAGCTTCCTCTTGAGCAAGGACGATCATTGTGCCACCCTGAATCTACTGAAAACTGAATCTACTGACCAAGCTTAAAAGGTTTAAAAACAGCCCAGCCCATAAACCAAGTATGGGCATAAGAGTCATGATCTGTATTTGAACTTGTCATTGCTAATTGCAAGCCAAGGAACGTTTGCATGTGTTATGGGGGTTATCTGTGAAAACGGAATGGGGTGTGTTTCTGCTATGAGGTAAGCTGTGTCCTCTCAAAAAGAGACAGTAAATAAATGCTTCACCTCTGGTGGCAGGGAATGTGACCTTATCTGTACGGTCTTGTCTTCCCACAGGATTCAAATGGTGGTATCTACTGTAGATATGTTTTACACTGTTCTCAGCATTGCCTACTGACCACTGACAGATGATGCCTTGTTACATCACAGCTGACTCTCCCCTTGATGTCAAATGCTAGGGAGGGATTCTGGAGCCTGAGTCACGGCAGTAAGGTAAGGAAGGCACATTGAAAAGAAGGTGACAAAAAAAGGTCACTTCCTTGCCTAACACCCTTCCTGGCTTCCCAAACCCTTAGCTTGGCTGTCTGGCCCCTGCCTGGTCTTCCCTCCCTGTTGTGCCCACATCTTCTTGTTTTCTTAGCTCCAGCTGTGATACGCCCAATGCATTAACTCAGTGAAGCCTCCCTGCCCAGGACTCTGGCCTTTGGTGGGTGTTGTTCCCCTCACCCTCATTTGCTTCTGAGGTCCAGTGTCCTGGGGGCAGGGAGGACACCCCTAACACCGGACCAGGTCAGCATCCTCTGCCACATTCTTGCACAGATCTCACAGTCTTTGTTTGTTTGTTTTGTCTGTTTGTTTTTGAACTCTGTCTATAAATGGGCATTCATGAGCAGGGCAATTTGGTAAATGAATATTTCCCCAACCTATGAGCATGTTTTTAATTTGCCACTGTTTTATGCTGTTTTTTTGGGATGGAGGTGAGAATGCTTTTTGCCCCAAATCTTACTGCCTTCCCTCAAGAGTCAGTTCCTGCAGAATATCAGGATTTTATCATATTGCACAGAATTGGAGGAAGATCCAATGAGCTAGTGAATGTAGAAATAATTTGCAAACTGTAAAGTGCTAATGGATGTGCTGGGCTGTTAGCTACTTGACCGTGCTGTGAACCCAGATGCTGAGCAGCTTGTTGTGGTCAGATCTTGACAGCTCATTGTCAGCGCCCCTACCAGACCCTTCCCTTCCATCCTTCCCCCTCCTCTGTGATGTCTGTTGTCCAGGGATATTAGGAATTCAGTCCTCACACTCACTTGCCACGTTTCTCTTTGCAAGCTACCTTCCGTTACTTTTTTCCTTTTTTCTTTTTAGCTTTTATGTTTTGTGTTCCTGCTGAGCCTGGCCAGCCTCCGTTGTGTGTTCTGTGTTACACAAGATTTTATTGGATCTCCTTGTTTATGCCTCATCTGTGACAGGTAGTAGCAGCACTTACCACCCTGTGATTTCCTAGCAGTGAAAATAATAGAGCAACTTTATATAGGTAAAATAATTAGTGGTTTAGACCTACCCACAAAAGAATATAATTTGTTACACAGAGTATTAGCCACTTTTTTTTTTCTTTTTTTTTTTTTTTAGCATAAGGGTCAGTTTCTGGGGTTACAGATTACATAGATTTTCATCCTTCTAACCATGAATTAGTGTTTTCCTAGTTGCTCCGTGATAGCACCATTATCCAGATTTTATAGCAGGTTATGGGGTCTCACTGGGTCAGCTTTCCTGCCCATTACTAGGTTTTGATTTTTTTTTTTTTTAAAACAAATCTTAACACGCTTGGTTCTGTCTTGGCCACAGCATGCAGGAATGACCCAAGAACCCTTTTTATCTTTATGTGGGTGTCACCTCTTCCACAACCCCTATTCTCCCCTGGGGGTGGAGACACAAAGTGGAGAATAGTAGAGCTGGGAGAAACCTTGGAAATTTTGCCTGACATAAATCTGGCAAGATATAGCAAAAAAAAAAAAAAAAAAAAAAATATATATATATATATATATATATATGCCCAAAGAAACTCGAATTTAAAATAAACAATGAATACATTTTTATGAGTTATATGAGGTGTATGAGGTCTGACAATTTCAGCTCATGAACTTAACACTGTGCACTTATGTTGGCAGCACTGTACAAACAACTCAGTAACGTTGCATAACCTTGCTATATCAATTGTGTTTGTGTTGATCTGTGTCTTGCTGAGTGACCTTTATTACTGTTGTTGTGTGTTTTTGTGTGCCATCATGAGCATGTCAGAGCTTGAATTAGAGCAATGAAAAACATTCATCAATTTCTTGTTAAACTTGGCAAGAGGTGAGGTGACATCAGAGACATGTTAGTCCAAGTTTATGGGGATTATGCCATGAGACAAGAGAAAGCATCACTGATAAAGAGAAATCAGGGCAGCCAGTAATGAGCAGAACTGATGAAAACATTGCATAAATCCATCAAATTGTGCATGAAAATCATCAGCTGACTATAAGCATAGAAGACCAAATAAACATAGGGAGAGAAATAATTAGAAAAATCTTAACTGAAAATCTTGGCCAACACTCATGGCTCTTGCATCACAACACTGCACCAGTTCAAACGACATCATCTTTGAGGGAGTTTTTAGCCAGTAAACAAATAAGTGTATTGAGATACTGTCCCTACTCACCTGATCTGGTCCCCAAAGACTTTTTTATTTACATGAAGATAAAGGAAATATTGAAAGGAAGACATTTTGATGACTGGACACAGGGGTAAAATGATGATAGCTGATAACCATTCCAGAACTAGGCACTGGTGTTGCTGCATAGCTTCCCAAAGGAAGTACCTTGCAGGGGACCATAGTGATATCAGTAATGAGATACATAGCACTTTTTCTAGGATGAGTTTGCAAACTTAATTGTCAGACCTTCATATGCATATCCCATGAAATATTGGAACATAGCAATACTAAAGAATTTTTCATTACTTATTGGAAATTCAAGTTTAGCCAGATATCCTGCCTCAACCCCATCATTTTCCAAAGGTGGGGACATGGATCCTCTGTTAGGGGATGTTTCTAAGCTCCTTCAAATTCACCTTAGGTCTTACTTTGTTGTTTTCAGCTTTCTGTTTCCTTTCATGCTTTCATGGCACGTAGGGTGGGAGGTGGAGGAAGCCTGGTAAGTGGGTTCCTTCTACCCCTTTGGGGAGATTCTGACAGCACCCTGAAATCTGAAATCTGCCTGAGTTGCTCTGTCCACCCCTCTCCTTCCCAGCAGAGTCCTCCCCATGTATAAGTGCTCCACATGTGATGGTCATTGTCCCAAGAACACCCTCATATGCTCTCCCTGCCTCATGCATTAACACCCCCTCCTTCCATTCTGCCCTCCTTCCTTACACTTCTCAACTTCAGCCCTAATACTTTAGAACTGAAAATAATAATGCTTTGCCTTCCCTCTCTCTTTGATGGATTCAGAGGTGCATGCTGGGGGCAGAGTAGAACAGATGTGTGTTCAGAGCAAGGGGGTTTTCCAAGCAAAAGAGGATGCTTGTGGTAACTCACTGCGGTCGGCTGTGCTCAGATACCCACCTAGGCTTCCCTGGATCACCAGTGGGTTGGTGGAAACCTAAGACGAGGAATATTTTAGGAGGTGATAAGAACAGATATATGTCTCTTATACATGTATAGATACAAGCATAAAACATGGGTGATAATATGTAGATATTTACTGTGCATGTGTAGTCTTGTACAAAGCCAAACTACCCCAGCTCTGACTGTAACCACCCTCTTTCCTTATGGTAAATAACTCAGGTCTTAAAAAAAATTGCTTTCACAAGGGGAAAACCTGGCAGAAAGCAACCCATGGAAAGCCCAGTAGGGCAGCATTTTTTCCGAAAGACTAACCAAGGGCAAACCCACAGGCATAATTAGGGCCAGAAGATTTATGAAGTGGCAAGATGTTAGGATTTGGGGTTCTCTTTCCTGTGGGTCAAAAGGAGGAAGAGAAAGAATAAAATATGGAGGTAAAAAGATCAAAACTAAATGTCTTCACACCACTGCGATGTGTGCTCTTCTCGACGATGGTCGACAATGAATTGTAACAAAGTGACTCAGAGCTCGTGGCACAGGGGGGACATTGCCCCTGATGCCTGGCTGCTTCTGTGTAATAGTGCCCTGGCATTCTTAGGCATAGTAATGAAAAATTAGAAATTAAGGCACAAGGACAGGAAAGAAGGCAATAAAACAAGGTCCTGGGGACTATTACGGAGGCAGGTTAGTGTAAACTGTCACCTGGGTAAGGACACAACGGAGGACCAGCCTTGGCCGGGAAGAGACCATGGGGCTGGTGGGACAGTGGGGCCTTCTCTTGCTACCTATGGAGCAAGGATCATCGTTGTGGTTTGCAAAGACTCTTTTATTATTTTGACACCTGCTCTTGGTCTAAACACACATAAACCAAGACGGCCCTGGGGAGATCCTGGCTTGGCTGTCCTATGAGTCTGGGCATCAGACCTTGAGCTCTGTGTGCCAGGCCCCCCTGCAAGCTGTCCCCAGAGTGAGGAACCAGGTACTCAGAGGCTGTGTTTGCTCTACTCCCATGTCACACCGTGTGGCTTGAAGGAGGCATGAGGTTGAGGCATTGACTCCTACCTGATGGTGGAGTGAAAAAAACAGCCTCCCGCTGCTACTTGCTCTTTCTCCCTCTAAATTCATAGCTGCTGCTCTCTTGGCCAAGAAATCCCATCACATAGGCCTGCCCCTGCAGCAGTTGATTCCTGCAGTGCCATGGAGCCTGGGAGACATGGGGTGGCCTTGGCTGTGTATGTGCAGGTGTGCGTGAGTGTGCACACTACCTGCACACAGATGCGTGGTACACACACACACACACACACACACACACACACACGGAGTCATACATTTGCCCTGCGCATATTCTAGGACACTGTTCAGAGCATGCTTGCCATGAATTTTTGATCTGGTGCTTGGTGCCACTACCACATAATGAATCCTGGTAAACATCACTTTTCCTGGGTAAAAATATGGTCCACCAGAATTTTGGAGAGGAAAGTTCCCATGGCAATCCATCTGTGGGGATGGAGATGTATATATACAAGCAGTGGACACTGAAAAGCTGGCTAAGTGGTTGGAAAGCTCCAACAGGGCCAGGGACTAGTGTCATGGCCAGGGTCATCAGCGGAAGTTGTTGGGAGAATAAAAGCTTCCTGTCCAGCCCCAGGGAGTGGGGAAAACATACAGAGATGTGTCTGTGTCTTCCTGTCTAGGCCCGCATCCTTGCACAAATGAGATCTGTGGAGGGATAGTCATGGGTGGGGTCACCCTTCTCTCCTGTGAACCATGGCAGGACTGGAAGGTGAGGGAAAAAGGGTGGGTGCAGGTTCTAAACTCCAGCAGACCCATCCAGGGTGCATGTGATGCTTGTCCCAGTGATAAGGCCAGGGAGGCAAATGGCTGGACACACTCCAGGCCATGGGACATCCCCACTGGAGGAGTAATCAATCCCCCAAGATTGAGCCCTCTAAGAGCACTCTAGGTGGCTGAATGGAGGTGGGGATGGGCAGTGAGACCACAGCAGGCTGCTCAGGCCTGAGGATGGTGCCCTCCTGGTAGAGATCCCTCCACATACACACATCTATAGGAACAGATCAAGGCTGAGTCCCAGTCCTGGAGGGCAGGCATGGAATTAGAAGCAGCCAGCAGGACTCCTTCTACGCAGATGGAAGCTTAGAACAAGGGAACTCACCAACATGCACAGCTAAGAGAGCAGCAGCCGTGTCACCTTCAGGCCCAGCTGCTCCAAGAGCAGGATGAGGTTTTCAGAATAAGCCCCCTCCATCTCTCAGCTCTGGTCACAAAGTGGCTGCAGCAGCTCTGGCATCTACACCCACCCACCCCCACAGACATAGGGAAATGTGATAGCCTTCCCACCATCTATTTCAGTGGTTCTCAACCTTCCCAATGCCATGACCCTTTAATACAGTTCCTCATGTTGTGGTGACCCCTAACCATAAAATTATTTTCATTGTTACTTCATAACTATAATTTTTGCTACTGTTATGAATCATGATGTAAATATCTGGTATTAGGGACCCCCCGTGAAAGAGTCGTTTGACTCCCAAAGGAGTCACGACGCACAGTTTGAGAGCCGCTGATCTATTTGGTTGTATTTGGGTCACGTGTCTGATTCTAAGCTCATCCCTGTGAATAGGTGCTTGTGAAGTGCTGGTTGGCTTGAACCAGCCATGGGGTCACGTGATTCACCTCTGAGCCAGGTTCCAGTCAGCCTAGAGTGCCAGGCCAGGAATATTGGAAAGGGGAGATTCTCAGAGCAAAACTAGAAAACAAGGGTACTATTTCCAAGGGAACTGTGAAAAAGTAGCAAAAATGAAGTGTCCCCTGCAGGGGATACAAAGGGGGAAACTTGAACAGCAGGAGTCTGGGAACCTGGCACAAAGCATCCTGACACAAAGCATCTGTATGAGCCTGGGGAACTTTCCCCCAGTCCAGACAGTTGCTGCAGCCCCCTCCCCCCCGGCTTTGTCTCTGGGTCTCAGTCAGATCCCAGGTGAGAATTTACAACAACCTGAGGTTCAGTGAAGGCAGGAGCTTCATGCCTCAAAGGTTTCTTTAGAAAGAAATAGAACTTAACACACACACACACACACACACACACCCTATGTGTGCATGCATGTGTGCGCACACACACACATATGTGCGCATGTGCACACAACAACATGCATGCAATGGGTGTGTCCTAGACTCCACCTAAACATGGTGCTTTGTCCTTCAGGAGTGAAGACAGGCTGCAGAATGAATGGCAGGGAGGGTTCTGGCAGCACTGTCTTCAGCACCCAAAGTAAGCCAAGGACTGGGTTGATACTGGGGAACATGTTGTGACTTCCAGGCTGTGGAGAGACAACAGTGTGCAGGTCACAGCTGCGCAGAGCTAGAATGAGGCCTTTTGGTCATCAGTTTTCTGAGGTATGCCTTTCCCCAGGACAACCACAGCCCCAGGGGGGAGCTCATGGACACACCTCCTCCATCAGGCCCCTGGCGGCCAGAGAGGACCCCATTCTTTCACATCTCTCTGAGAATACTCCACTGGATGCTGCATGCACACAAACGGGCCTCGTCATTCTGCTACTTGGGTTCTAGTGGCTGTGAATCTGTCACTTCTCCAGCTCAAGTGTGATGAGTTGGATAAGCGTGGTGCTTCTGGGGTCAGGGAGATCTGATTTAGGCTGACAAGTCGGTGATGTTCTCATGAGGGAAACAGCACTTAACCTGAGACAGGGGAAAAGGCATTGGCCAAGGGCAGAGGAGCTAGGAAGCCCCTGAAACGCACAGACGTGGGACAGGAGGGAGCCTAGGGACTGAAAAACTGAGCTGGTGTGGCTGGCGAGGGTGCAGAAAGGATGGGAAGGGAAGTAGAGGAGTGGGCATAGTCAGGACGGCTCAGGGCCACGTCAGCTGGGCAAGGGCCCCGACGTCATCCCAGTGAGCAGCAGAGAGCCAGGGAAGGACAGGACTTTCTTATACCCATTTTTTTTTTTTTTTTTTTTTAAAGCAGAGGAGCGACTTCATCAGAGTCACATTTTTAAAAGATGGTGTTGCACAGAGACCAAGAACCTACTCTATATTTTAAAAGATTTCTCCGGATCCTAGACTTTCAAGAGCAAGAGAAAGAAGGATGGAACCCAACAAGGGCTGCTCCAGAGGTTGAGAAGCATGGAAGTGTTTGTAAATCAAACATTGATGTGGATCTTATTATTATTATTATTATTTTTTTCAGATTGATATGAGGGTACAAATGTTTAGGTTATATTGTTTTCACTTCTAAGGTAAAGTTCACATTGTAGTGGAGCCCTTCACCCAGGGGGTTGCTGAACACCCCCACCTTGTGCACATTAGGGGAGACCCCACCAATCACCTTCCTTTCTCCCTGCCCTCCCCTCCTCACCCCTCCTCTCTCCCTCCATCCTTTCCCCTCCACCTCACTAGATTGCACTTGTGTTTTTCTTTCTTGTGGGCATGTAGTTGTTTATATATTGGTTTCATGTTAGTTTTGAGTACATTGGATACTTGTTTCTTTCTATTCTGGTGCTATGTTACCAAGAAGAATGTGTTTCAGCTCCATCCAGGTAAACACAAAAGATGTAAAGTCTCCATCTTTTCTCACAGCTGGATAGTACTCCATGGTGTACGTGTGCCACAGTTTATTCATCCATTCATGGGCTGATGGGCACTTGGGTTGATTCCACATCTTGGTGATTGTGAATTGAGCTGGAATGAACATTCTGGTGCAAATGTCTTTTTGGTTAAATAATTTTTTTTCTCTTCTAGGTCAGCGGTTCTCAACCTGTGGGTCCTGACCCCTTTGAACTGTATCAAAGGTTTGAGGCATTAGGAAGGTTGAGAGCCACTGTTCTAGGTAGATAAGTAGTAATGGGATTGTGGGATCAAATGAAAGTTTCTTTTAGGATTCTCCACACTTCTTTTCATAGATGATGGAGAACTTTTATACAAAAACATACCAAGAGCCGTGATAACTCAATAATAAAAAGGTAAATAGCACACTTTAAAAAATGGGTGAAGGCCTAAATAGACTTTTTTCCCAGAGAAGTACATCTCTGTACAAATAAGATATACAGAGATGTATAAATATAACTGCAAAAAGTATAAATAAGCATATGAAAAGATGCCGAACACTGTTGCTCATTAGGAAATAGGAAATGAAAACCACAATGGGATATCACTTTTTAACACAACAAGCCAACCATATGCTTGGCTCTGCCTAATATCCCTCAGTGACTGGGGACCTAGAAGGTAAAGTCTGGACTTCTTAAAACATGTCGGGCTCTATGGACCCCACCCTGCACTTTCAGTCCCATCTTCTGTCCCTCTCAGCCCCACCACCTGCTCAGTTTTCTTTAGGGTTCCCTGAAGGCTTCCCCTGGGATGGGCTTAGCATGTCCCTGTTACAAGTCCAGTCCGGGTGTCCCTCACTTGTGCAGCCTCCCCGAATGTGTGTGGCACTTGTCATCAGCCTGGGTGACTTGCTGCTCCCTCCCCCAGACTGGGCACTCCTGGAGGGCAGTTTCTGGTCTTGGAGCTGAGTTCTTCCCAGAGAGCCAGGCAAGAGTCACTGGTCGGTGACAATGGCAGGTTCTGTGTCCCACAAAACCACCTGTTCCTCTGTGGCACTGGCGTCACTCAGGTCTCCTCCCAGTGCGCAGCCAGGAGCCTCAGGTGGTTTCTACTCACTGGCCTGAGGGCATGTGTGTGATAATTCCTGGACATCAGGATGAAAAGCCACGCATGGCAGAGGTGTGGCCAGGGTTGGGTTCTATGGGGACAAAGGCACAGCAAAGGAATAAGATCCCATGAAAAAGGAGGGACCTCAAGCCTTTGAGGTTGCCTGTGCTGGGAGAGAGGGAGGCAATCCCCACATCCGCTGGGGTCATCGTCTCCACGCAGGTAGGAGATTATTCTGCTTTCTGCGAGGTCCGCGTGAGGAATAACTAGAAGGGCCGAGCTCTCCAACCATCCTGGTCCCATCAGGGCTGACCATGGAGATTCGTCTGCTGACCATAGCTGCTTCCCACATCCAAGAGTTTCCTAGGTACCTGCTTCTTCCTCCTGCAAGGCTTACTGTCCCTGAAACTTCCTCCTCTGGCCCCCCACTTTCTGGTTCTCCAGCCCACCTGCTCTGCTTTTCTTTCTGGGGCCTTGGTTCCAATTCATCCCTGAATCAGGGGCACCTCAACAGGCCACTGCTGAGTCTCATTCTGCTGTGCCAGCCCCAGCTCAGTACCCGGGCACAAGTGCACCGCGTCAGTCACGCTGAGGCAACGTGACTCTGGGGCGGGGCAGCAAGCTGCTTCCAGGGGTCCTGGTGCCATTCTCACAGGACTTCTTTAGTGACAGTGTCTTAGAAGGTGAGAGTACGTGGGTTAGGCCGCAGCCTTGATGGGTGCTCCCCTGTGGAAGCCGTATGGCGGGTCTCAGGGGAGAGGCACTTGGCACGGGGCCCCATCAGAAAACAGAAGGGCGATATGGAGAGGGCCTGGAGAGGGCAGCTAGGTGGGACTCAGGAGGGTCATGAGGCCATTTTAGTCATTCTTTTTCCTGTAGATCAGAGAGTTGACCACTGTATAGGTCATGCTTTAAAGAAATCCATGTTTGGGGTGGTGCCTATGGCTCAGTGAGTAGGGCACCGGCCCCATATACGGAGGGTGACAGGTTCAAACCCGGCCCCGGCCAAACTGCAACAACCAAAAAAAAAAAAAAAAAAAAAAAAAAAGAATAGCTGGGCGTTGTGGTGGGCACCTATAGTCCCAGCTACTTGGGAGGCTGAAGTAAGAGAATCACTTAAGCCCAAGAGCTGGAGGTTGCTGTGAGCTGCGACACCACGACACTCTACCCAGGGTGACAAAGTGAGACTCTGCCTCAAAAAACAAACAAGCAAACAAAAACATGTTTGAAGACTTCAGTTTTAGGAGTCTCTTGAATTAGGGATTTTTTTTTTTTTACTGATTTAAACAACAGGGGCACATTTTTGCAAAGACACTCACTGTGGGATTGCTCTGGAGAGTAAATTTCTTAAGTATAGTCTTATCACTTTATTTTTCCTTTTAAACAAAATAAGTCCTATACTATATACTTTTCGAGAAAATTTGAAAATACCCAGATAGATGAAAGGAACAAAATTACCCGTTGCCTCTAATATTATCACCCAGGAATAACCACTCTCGCTCTTGTGCAATCTTTCAGACCTAAATAAGTAAATACAGATGCCTAGTTCATGTATAATATACATTTATACAAGTCCCATCATGTAACATGTTTATTTATTTGATTTTAAAAACAGCCCAATTTGCATCGAGCTCTTCGAGGCACAGGTCATGTAATTTTAGAGCGACTTTTCCCTCTGTGGTTTTCCCAAGAAAAATCTTCTCTCTCACAGACCTGGAGGTCTACGTATCAATTGTCCCGTTACCTCTGAGCTGTAAGACATCTTAATGTCACCATACCTATGCCTTTGCACAAAAACAAATAGGCAGAGGGAATCCTGGGTGCACATAATTAAGAAAATAAAGTGATTAATATCTTTAAAGACATTTATAAACAATTGATGTCTAGACCAAGGAAAGTCCTCACACATGACTTTCTGAAGAGTTGGCTAAAAATTCACATACTTGGGGGATGCCGAAAAATCTCATCTTTGTTGATTTTTATTAAAGTCTCTGATCTAAACACCTTGCCAATGAGAGCGATCCAATCTGCAGACCTTCCTTGGCCAAGCTGTGGACCAATGGGCTTCTGAATCTTTAATCTGAGATAGATTTTCAGACTAATATTACAACTCGAGTGCAGAGACATTTCCCACCGTCCATCCAAACGAGATGAAGTCAGTTTGGCCTGTGCAAAACGTCGATGGATTCTTCAGAATAAATCAGCCTTGTCAGGGTGATGCAGAACCGTCAGCTCTTTGTGACATAGTATAATATGAAATGATATTGAACAACATGCGTTTGGCACTAAATTGTTAGCGGGTTTTAGCTTTGACAGCAGCAAGTTTATTGCTTTAATCCCAAGGTCTTTTAACCCTCTTTGACATAAATTGAGGTTGGCTTTGGTAGAAAAAAAAAAAAAAAAGCCCTCTACTTTACTCCCTCTTCCTTTACCCAAAACTGCTTTTAACAATTTATGCCAGTACATCAGACACTCATTTTGAGTGACAAAAGCTGGGGGGTGGGGTGGGGAGAGATCGATTGAAAGAGAAGGGAAAAAGGCCAACTTTGGCTAAGCCGTCTATGTCTCTTTCTGCACACACGTCACAGCTTTCTTCAGGCACATACGCATCTTCAGTTATAATAACGTGTGGCTCCCACAAATGAGACAAGTCTGGGCAGAAGGCTCAGGCGAGGTGGAGGACAGCCGCAGCCAGGGAACAAAGGCTCGTAATCAGAACCAGAGGCCGTCTTTTCACTTTGCTCCAGTTGAATATATTTTCCATACACAGGTTCATCCCTCCCTCCTCCACCCCCTACCCACCCCCCTGCACTTTTAGAGATCAAAGATGACTTTCCTTTTATATAAATAGTTTTGGAACACTGATTAAGTAAGTGTGGCACATATACAAAGACTCCCCAAATTTTACATCATAATAATCATAGTACCAGACGGCTAGATGGGCTGTGGGTTCACGGAATGGGGGAATTCAAGGGGGCGTTGGGGTCTTCGGTCTCCCTCCCTGCACTGCCATCTCTGCCGGGGACCCCTGCACACCGTCTGGGATGCTTTTGCAGAGGAGTGTTCTCTGCCTCACGAGGGAGGCTGTCCCACTTTGGCACCCATGTGACCCACCCTCAACCTTTCGGTCCCAGTAGGGCCTGGGGGGATCAGCCCAGAATGAGTTAAATCTTGCAATGGTTCCATAAGCCTGGTGATCTCCGAATGCTGAGACCATTTGCTTCTATTTCCTAGATTTTCAATGTGGATTTTTTTTGTCCCAGCAAGTATACCTTCAGGAATTTATCCTAAAGAAATAGAAAACAGTGCAATAGACGTGAGTGGACTGCAGTACGTTGTGTAATTATGAGTGTTGGCCTCAGTATCAGACTGACTTGGGTTTAACTTCTAGCTCCGCTCTTTGCCCAGAATGTTACAGCTAGTTAGTTACTTAAATTCTCTACATTTATTTTTCTCATCCATAAAATGGAGAAATTAGCAGTATGTCCTCTGTAAGGTCAGGAGGATTGAAAGAGCATAGGGAATACTTTTAGCATGAAGCCTTTCCAGTTTTTGTCATGTCAGCATCTTTGAAACATTGTTTATAAACATGAGACGTCCGAATCAGCCGGCACCATTAGTGAACACCAGTACAGCAATGCCACGTGGCCACAAAAAAATAATCCTGCGCGTGCACGTCATGGACTTGGGAGAAGTGCACGCCCAGAATGTGTCTGGTCATCTGTAATAACAGCACATGTTGCTAAGGAGGAAGCAGGTTGGAGACAAGCTGATCACCATTTTATAAACAACTTAGGATATGATACAATAGGTGAACATGTGAAATGGCACACACTTCTGTGGAAATGGTGATTTATTTTATTTTTAATTTTTTTTTTTAATTTTCACCTGCTTTGACAAATAGAAATTGTATGTATTTAAGGTATACAACTTGATGTTTTGATATATTTATCTATCCATCTAGTCCTGTTGGTGATCTATCATCTATCTGTCTAATCACATTATCTATCTATCCACTGATCCATCTCTCCATCCATCCAGTCATGTCAATGGTCTAGCTTATCTATCTAGCAATCTAATCATATTAGTAATCTATCTATCTATCAATAATGTTAGTAATCTATCTATCTATCTATCTATCATCTATCTATCATCTTCTTAAATCACCACATCCATCATTTCACATACCCTGTGTGTGTTTTGTGATAAGAACACTTAGACCCAGCCTCTGAGCACATTTAAAGCACACAGTACAGAACTGTTACCTGTAGTTACCACGCTGCACATTAGATCTGCAGGACTTGCTCATCTTACCAAGTTCTGTACCCTTTGAGCAATATTTCCCCATTTTCTCCCAAGCACTGGCAAATACCATCTACTCTATGCCTATATGACTTTGACAATTTCTTCCATGCCTGGTTTATTCCATTTAGCGTAACACCCACCAAGTTCCTATTGTCACAAATGGCAGGATTTTCATCTTTTGTAACCCAGACAATATCCCAGCATGTGCGTGCGTGTGTGTGTGTGCGTGTGTGTATGCATGTGCATGTGTGTGTATCACATTTTTTTGGTTCACTCATCTGTCGACGGACTTTGAGGTTGTTTCCAATAGCTCAGCTGTTGTGGGTAGTGCTGCAAACACGGTAGTGCAGTTATCACCTTAAAGTAGTGATTTCATTTCCTTTCAATATATACCCCAAGGTGGTGTTATTAGATGAGGGTTCGTTCCATTTTTAAATTTTTGAGAAGACTCCATACTGTTTTCCATAATGGCTGTACTAATTTGCATCCCGCCAGCAGTGCTCAAGTGTTCCCTTTACCGGACATCCTTGCCTGCTATCTTTTATCCTTTTCTTTTTTACCCCTTTGAGACAGAATCTTACTCTGTCACCTGGATAGAGTGCCCTGGTGGCATAGCTCACAGCAACCTCAAACTCCTGGGCTCGAGCAATCTTCTTGCTTCAGGCTCCTGAGTAGTTTGGATTACAGGTGCTCACCACAACGTCCAGCTAGTTTTTCTATTTTTGGTAGATATGGGTCATCCCTCTTGCTCAAGCTGGTCTTGAACTGCTGAACTCAAGCAATCCACCTGCCTCAGCCTCCTTGAGTGCTGGGATTACAGGTGTGACCCGCCACACCTGGCCTAACTTTTGTCTTTTTGATGGCACCCATCCTAACAGTCCTGAGTGGTATTGCCCTATGATTGCATTTGCACATCACTAAGGACTGGTGATGTCCTGTACTTTTTCACGTACCTGTTAGCTCTCTGTATAGCTTTCTTTTAAGAAGTGTCTGTCCAGCTCTTTAGTCCACTGTTATTTGCATTATTTGTGATTTTGCTATTTAGTGTCTTATATATTTTAGATATTAGCTTCTTCTGGGATGCCAGGTTTACAGATATATTCTCCCTTTCTACAGTTGCCCCCCACATCCTGGGTGGTTTATTCTGCTGTGTAGAAGCCTTTCAGTTTGATGTGGTCCCACCTTATGCTTTTGTTGCCTGTATTTTTGGTATTAAATCCAAAAATCATTGCTCAGGCCTGGTCAAGGATTTTCCCTAGAGAATAAGTGTTCTGATTTTTTTTTTCTTTCTCTCTTGCTTGTCCATATTTTCCAAATTTTGCCATTGTAACATAGGTATCAGAATAGTTTCATAATAAAGTTTAAAAATGAAGGGAATAAGTGTGCTCTTCAACTGATCCCCACTGAACACAGTTGAAAGTTCTCCACCCTGAATATTAATTACTGGATTCCATAGTTTGTTATGCAGCTTTAATCATGTGTGTTCAGATATGCACACAGTAGGCCAGGTCCTGTCTTATCAGGGCACAGAATCAGTAGAGCAAACAACTCCTTTCTTGTACTGGTGCAGCCAACCTTCTCCCAGCCCAGCTAACACCTCCACATGGTCTTCACCAGCCCTTTGATTTAGAAGTCATTGTCAAGATTGACAAGCTATTGGTGAGACACCTTCCCCGCATGCCCACACTCTACCCTGGCCATCCCCTTAAATTCTGGAATTATCTCACGTTTTGGTGAAAACCCTCTTCCTCTACCATTTCAGCTTTGGTTCCTCTGCAGTAGGGTCCACTGGGGGTACAGAATGCTGCTGGGTCATTGCCAAAGACAGCGGCTAGTTGGAAACACTTTATTTGTGTGTGTGTTGTGATAAAGACTGTCACCTTCCTGATAGCCATTTCTATTTCTAGAGGTTGAGATCTTGCTCCTACATTTCGCCCCAGTTTAAATCTTTTATGCAAAACTAAGCTCAAGCTTCAATTATTTTACAAGTGGTTCAATAGTTCGATAAATTATTCAGGGTTACAGTTCACATTGCTTTAACCAAATAAACTGATCTGGATATGTGAGATGACATTAGTCAGGCCACAGGTGGGTACATTCCTTTCTCTCTGCAGTTGTTTTAATCTCTCTCTCTCTCTCTCTTTTTCTAAAACAATACCAACCATTCATACATTAATTATAGCCAAACAGATATAAGGAAAACTCACCTCTCTGTTGTGATTCATGATGAGGGGCTCTGAGATGCGCTAGAACAGCGGTTCTCAACCTGTGGGAACTCTACTAAAGGGCCACAGCCTTAGGAAGGTTGAGAACCACTGCACTAGAAGGTGACAAGACGGAAGGAGGCTATGAACAGCCATGTGCTCAAGCCAGGCTAAGAGTGTCATTTTCCCTGGATCTGAGCTCCAAATGCTGCGTCTATGTAGGGTAAGTCTACTGTGTAGGCTGCGTCTGTGTGGTTAAGTCTACTGTGGAGGTTGCATCTATGTGGTTAAGTCTACTATGTCGGTTGTGTCTATGTAGGTTAAGTCTCCTTCCAGAGGGGAAGATGAGGCGGGTGGGCACTGTGTGTAGGTATAAGCCTTCCAGTGTCTGCAGCAGAAAGAGTCATTTCCAAGGGAAGTCACAGGGAACTTCCCTAGCCTCTCCTGTTTGACAAACACATTAGTTTCTTTATTCCCCTGGGAACATCTGAGAAAGGTGCTGAGGCCATTTCTATCTACCTAAGACCACCTCTCATGGTACTAAGATTGGGTGGTGGGAAGCTCTCTCCGAGGCCCAGGGAGGTGATGCTCTTTACCACCACCCCTCCCGGCATCTGCAGAACAGAGCTCCCCTAGCCCTGCCATTTTGTGGCTGAGTGCAGAGAGGTCGCAGCATTCTGGAATGCAAATCTCTGGCTGCAAACCCCACACCTGCTCTTCCTGCACCCAGTATCCCTGATTTTGGCAAGGTGGGAATGTCCTTTTTGTTCACTATGAAGCTGCTTATGGTGCATGGGGGGATCCTTGGGGACTCAAAGCTTATTGGCTGCCTGACTAAACCTGCCCACATCCCTCTGGGCTGCCAGGATCCTGCTGACCTTTAAAATAATAGGTAGATAGGGATAGATGGGTAGGTATGTAAATCAGGAATCAAGTCCCACATAGTAGGGAAAGCCCAGAAACCCCCTGTTCAATACCTCTGTGGGGTCTTGGGCTTTTCTTTGTCCCCTAGTCATACAGAGCAGCATTACAGATGCAGCTAGGGTGGTGACATCCAACCGCTGTGCCATGAGAAGGTTTTAGGTGTGCTGCAAAATTTTTTAATGATCATAAATGAAATTATTTTCAAAAGAAGTTCAAAGCATAGTGAGTGTTTTGTTTTGTTTTGTTTGATCAACAGAATTTAAGTGTGCCGTGGAAGTTTAGCTATAGGTTCAAGTGTGCTGTGAGATTGAAAAAAAAAAAAAAAAAGGTTTAAAAACACTGATCTGGAGTTTTGACACAGGATGGAACCCTCCACCCCCTTCCCTGGAGCCCATAGCTCCCCTGGAAAATGGTAGTCACCTGTGAGACACTGTCACGAAGACAGAGGAGGAAGGGATGGGCTATGTTCGCAGCAGGGCACAGGTCTCTGGGGATGTCTGGGGAGGGTGGCAGCTGAGCTCACAGCCCAGACCTTGCCTGGTATGCTTCTTAGGAGGCAGTCCAGACAGGAAGACACAGCACACCTCCACAGCAGGCAGAAGAGGCTGCGGCCACTTGTGGTTCTAAGTCCAAGTTACTTTTTTCTCTTCCTTAAACACCGAGAGAAATTGCTCTCAGGGTGACATCTCAGGACTGTGGTTGCAAACCGGCTGCCTTGGGCAATGTCTGGCTCACAGAAGTGATTTCTTTGGTTCAAAATGAATTTTCAAAATAAAAGTAATAATAATGATAAGGATAATAAGCCAGCATTCAAAAATCAGTGGATTTCACCCCCAAATTATTAGATTTACATACTTTAAAATGAGATTATCTTGCAACACTGCATGGCAGGGAGTGGCCAGTGTTGGTTGCAGCTGTCTCCTCTAAATAGACAAGACTATTCTGGTTCCCCGCCACCCCCCAGGCAGGAGGGTGCCCCTGCTCTGCTGCCCCCTTTGGTGTGAGCCCTTTGTCCCTCCAGGTCCACCCCGGTCTAGGAAGTGAACGGAAACTGCTTTGCAAATGTTGGCTGTGACTGTTGGATTTTAGGAATGACATGCAGCAGAAAGAGGTGAGGAGCCAGCACACCTTTCCCAGTTGTGAAGTTCATCCATTTCTCTCTGCAACAATCAGGATTATAATCTACCCACTCTATTACTGTAAAATTTTGCATAAAAATTGTTCACTCAAAAATGCTTTGAACTCTTCCAAGGTGGATGATAGAGTTAAAGTGATTGCTTTAGACTCTTGCTGCTTCAAACTCCAGGAAACATCTGTATTTTACCTTCTTTTCTTTCATAGTTGGAATCAGATACTGTTTCTGGAGAGAAATTTCAGTACCGCCAAGCTGACAAGTTGGAAGAGTTGATAGCTCTCTCTGATTTGATGCCCAGACACATGTTGACTTCAATTTTTTGAGAGTTAAAGAGAAGCCTTGGGTGCAAGTTTGGGGGGCTGGCGGTGGAGGTGGGGATGTCATCATTTCTTTCCAGCCACTAGGGCCGTGTTGGTGCAAGGATGCGCTCCATATTCAGGGACACACGGAGACTGTGGGATGGCCGTGGGGAGAAGGACATAGGACAGGAATCTGAATCCTCCAGCCCACAGAAATAAATAGATGACCAAGCATGACACGGAGAAGGCCCTGTGCTCAGCTGCGTGTAGTGTTACAAGTGCACATTAGGGCAAGTTTGCACGACCACTGTTTTATTCATTCACCTACAGAATGAGGTGCCCCGCCCATCAGTTCCCTCCACTGTGGACCATGAATGAGAAGACCCTCTGGGGAACCGTGGACATCAGGAGATGGAAGTCGACCATCTCCTCACACCTGGGCGGCCCAGGAAAACTGTGCAAAATTCTTTTTGTGCTCTTTGAAAGCCTGGTGGTTGCTACTCAAGGGTGACAATTGTGGGCCTATGACGTTTAAAATAGATGTTCCTTCTACTCAGCTCGTCGTGAGTAGGTTTGGATTTGGGTTGCTTTCCAAGCTTCTGCATGAATCTCCTGCATTCTTATGAAGGTGTATATTTGAAGAAGCCAAGGATTTCAGCCCCCATCCGGACCGGCAATTGGCTCCTAAACTTGTTTCCTGGATCGTGTGTTTCTGGTGCCAGAGCCCCCGCACCCGCCAGTGGCAGGAGTGTGGGGGTCTCTCTACCTTCCAGGCCGGCGTGGCTGGCAGGGGGCTGCAGACTCCATTCTGCTACAGCAACACATGATAGAACCAAGAAAAGCGACGCAGGGAAAGCTGGGTGTGTAGGTTATCTGACTAACGGGCTTATGAGGCCAGTGATTTATCTTCTATAAATCGAGCTCTCCAAAGGAGGTGCTCCCCACAGATGAAGGATGCAGGCCCGGGCTCACTGCTCCCCAGGTCCCCTCCTCCTGCCCCCTTGCACCTCAGAGTAGCAGCAGAGGTCTTGGAGACCGGCCAGCTGGGAAGACAAGGCACCTTTCCGAGTCTTCTCATCCTTGTGCACGGAACTGCAGGAGGGAGGCAGAGGGAGGTGAGAGGCGTGCAACGTTCCCTCCGCCTTCCCTGGCCGCCTCCTCCCTTTCTGCATGAGGTGTGAAGTTGGCAAAAAGGCTCATCTGTCTATTGTTCCCCCACAACTTGAAGAGTGGTCCACACAGCTTTTGTGGGCATCTGGTCTCCTGTAGTTTCTCCCTGGAAACCTTTGTTCTCTCAGGGTGTTTTACGTATTTATTTTCTTCTTTAAAAAAATGGAATCGTCAGTGTGGTGGCTCACGCCTGTAATCATGGCACTCTAGGAGGCTGAAGCAGGTGGAATGTCTGAGGTCAGGAGGCTGAAGCAGGTGGAATGTCTGAGGTCAGGAGTTTGAGACCAGCCTGAGGAAGAGAGAGAGCCCATCTCTGCTAAAAATAGAAAAACTAGCCAGGAGTTGTGGTGGGCCCCTGTAGACACAACTACTCAGGAGGCTGAGACAGGAGGATAGCTTGAGCCCAAGAGTTTGAGGTTGCTGTGAGCTGTGACACTATGGCACACTAGCCTGGGCCACAGGGTGAGACTCTTGTCTCAAGAAAAAAAGAAAACAAAAAACTCTGGGAAGTGGGTGGATCGCTCAAGCTCAGGAGTTCAAGATGTTGCTGTGAGCTGTGATGGCTTGGCACTTTACACATGGTGACAGAGTCTCAAAAAAAAAAAAAAAGCATCTTTCTTTCGTTGTGGGGTTTCTTGGCACCATTGCACTGCTTTTATTTTATTTATTCATTCACTTTATCCCTGTTTCCCTTCCCCGTAAGAATCATGCTGACAGGTTTAATGCCTACTTGCTTCTTGGGTTCATACGTGCTCCTGCAGCATGTGTGATCTTCGTTTGTGTGACTGCCGCCTCACGCTATGTAAGTGGCACTGGCTGAGACAGCATAGTCGGTCTGCTTGTCTTTCCCTACCTACTTCGTCCTCACGGGCAGCCCACATTGGCATGTGTGCACCTAGACGGTTTCTCCTGATCCCTGCGTGTGGCCTGTATTTCCCATCCACTGTGTTTTACGCCTCAACACGTCAAACAACGCTGCCATTGGCTTGCCACAGTGGCTCACGCCTGCAATCCAGCACTCTGGGAGGCTGAGGTGGGTGGGTCATTTGAGCTCAGGGGTTCAAGACCAGCCTGAGCAAGAGCAAGACTCCATCTCTGCTAAAAATAGAAAAACCACCCAGGCATGGTCAGTGCCTGTAGTCCCAGCTACTCTGGAGGCCAAGACAAGAGGATCACTTGAGTTCAAGAGTCTGAGGTTGCTGTGAGTTGTGATGCCACAGTGCTCTACCCAGGGTGACAGAGTGAGACTGTCTCAAAAACATAAAAAATAAAAATAAATTAAAAAAAAAGCTACCACAAACTTCTTTGTACCTGCCCACTTATGGTCATGAGTGAAAATTTTGGGGACACGTGCTCCATGGCAGGTGTGTTCATTTATTTATTCTGACTCAGCTGCCCTGCTGTTTGCCAGAATCCTCTGTAGCAGTTGAATTCTCCCAAGCAGTGGGCTATGATCATGATCATACATCTCCCATTTTCCTCCAACACTGGGTTTCTTTCTTTCTTCTCTTTCTTTCTTTCTTTCTTTCTTTCTTTCTTTCTTTCTTTCTTTCTTTCTTTCTTCCTTTCTTTCTTTTCCTTCCTTCCTTCCTTCCCTTCCTTCCTTCCTTCCTTCCTTCCTTCCCTTCCTTCCTTCCTTTCCTTCCTTCCTTCCCTCCCTCCCTCCCTCCCTCCCTTCCTTCACTTCCTTCCTTCCTTCCTTCCTTCCCTCCCTCCCTTCCTTCCTTCCTTCCTTCACTTCCTTCCTTCCTTCCCTCCCTCCCTCCCTCCCTCCCTCTCCTTC
>CAUYPK010121312.1:0-17927 GCA_963574355.1 Loris lydekkerianus | reverse complement strand
AGCTTGAGGCTCTGCCTAAAAAAAAAAAAATAATAATAAGTAATGCAAAGAAAGTAACATTCACATTGTCAAATAAGAGTATGTCTATTATAGAATGCTTTGACTCTGAGGTTCAGTATGGAGTCATCAATTAACTACTTCTTATTTTTTCCCCCAAAGTATCAAAGAATAGACAACTAATATTTATAAATGAAGATGAAAGATAGTTTCCAAAAATAAATCATGTCAAATCTTATAGACAATAGAAAAAGAAGAAATACTTCAAAATCATTCTACTTAATCTGGATACATGTGATATTAAAATTAGAAAAAATATATTATTACAAAGAGGAAATTACAAAATAATTCACTTATAAATGAGGATTCAGTATCCTGTATCCTAAACAACATACTAAGAAGTTGAAGTAAAAATTAATGTTTAAGTAATGTACTTTAGTCAAAATTGAATCCAATTTATGTGAGAATTAGTTACTGTTTTCTTTCTTCTTTTTTTCTTTTCCTTAACCTCACCAACTCCCTCTTTCTCTGTCTTCTCACCCCTTCCCCCATACCCCACCATGTCATTAATTGTCATTAATTGTCCTCATATCAAAGTTGAATCCATAGGATGCATACTTCTCCATTCTTGTGATGCTTCAGTAAGGATAATGTGTTCCACCTCCATCCAGGTTAGTACAAATGCTGCAAAATCTCCATTTTTTTTTATAATAGCTGAATAATATTCCATGGTATACATATACCACAGCTTGCCAATCCATTCCTGAGTTGAAGGGCATTTAGGCTGTTTCCACATTTTAGCAATTGTAAATTGGGCTGCAGTAAACAGCCTAGTACAAGTATCTTTATAATAAACGTTTTATTTTTCCTTCTGGATAGATGCCCAGTAATGGGATTGCAGGATCAAATGGGAGGTCTAGGTTGAGTTCTTTGAGGTTTCTCCATACTTCCTTCCAAAAAGGTTGTATTAGTTTGCAGTCCCACCAGCAATGTAAAAGTGTTCCTTTCTCTCCACATCGCGCCAGCATCTGCAGTTTTGAGATTTTGTGATATAGGCCATTCTCGCTGGGGTTAGATGATATCTTAGGGTGATTTTAATCTGCATTTCTCTAATAATTAGGGATGATGAGCATTTTTTCATGTGTTTGCTGGTCATTCGTCTGTCTTCTCTAGAGCAGGTTCTTTTCATCTCTCTTCCCCATTGATGTATGGGATTGTTGGGTTTTTCTTGTGGATTAATTGAAATGCTATATAGATCCTGGTTACTAAGCTTTTGTCTGATTCAAAATATGCAAATATCCTTGCCCATTGAGTAGGTTGTCTATTCACTTTGGTTGTTGTCTCCTTGGCTGTACAGAAGCTTTTCAATTTAATTAAATCCCATTTGTTTATTATTGCAGTTGTTGCTATTGCCATGGCAGTCTGCCTCATACAATCTTTCCCCAGGCCGATATCTTCCAGTGTTTTTCCTATTCTTTCTTTGAAGATTTTTATTGTTTCATGACTTAAATTTAAGTCCTTTATCCATCTTGAATCAATTTTAGTGATTGGAGAAAGGTGTGGGTCCAGTTTCAGTCTTTTACATGTGGATATCCAGTTCTCCCAGCATCATTTTCTGAATAGGGAGTCTTTCCCCCAGTGGATGTTCTTGTTAGGTTTATTGAAGATTAGGTGCCTGTATGTTGCTGGTTTCATTTCCTGGTTTTCTGTTTGATTCCAAATGTCTATGTCTCTATTTTTGTGCCAGTACCCTGCTGTCTTGACCACTATGGCCTTGTAATATAGCCTAAAATCTGGTATGGTGATATCCCCAGCTTTGTTTTTATTACTAAGAACTGCCTTAGCTATACGGGGTTTTATCTGGTTCCATACAAAATGCAGAATCATTTTTTCCAAGTCTTGAATATAGGATGTTGGTATTTTAATAGGGATGGCATTGAATCGGTAAATTGCTCTGGGAAGTATAGACATTTTAACAATGTTACAATGTTGATTCTTTCCAACCATGAGTATGGTATGTTCTTCCATTTGTTAAAGGCCTCAGCTATTTCCTTTCTTTTTTTTTTTTTTTAATGTAGAGAGAGAGTCTCACTTTACCGCCCTCGGTAGAGTGCCATGACGTCATAGGACTCACAGCAACCTCTAGCTCTTGGGCTTACGCGATTCTCTTGCCTCAGCCTCCCCAGCAGCTGGGACTACAGGCGCCCGCCACAATGCCCGGCTATTTTTTGGTTGCAGTTCGGCCGGGGCTGGGTTTCAACCCGCCACCCTTAGTACATGGGGCCGGCGCCCTACTCACTGAGCCACAGGCGCCGCCCCTGCTATTTCCTTTCTTAAGGTTTCACAATTTTCTTTATAGAGTTCCTTCACCTCTTTTAGTAGGTATATTCCTAAATATTTCATTTTCTTTGAGGCTATGGTGAAGGGAGTTGTGTCTTTAACCTCTCATCTTGGCTGTTGTTGGCATATACAAAAGCAACTGACTTGTGGACATTGATTTTATATCCTGAAACATTACTGTATTTTTTAATGACTTCCTAGAGTCTTGTGGAGTCTTTAGGGTTCTCTAAGTATAAGATCATATCATCAGCAAAGAGGGTAAGTTTGACCTCCTCTGCTCCTACTTGGATGCCCTTTATTTTCTTGTCTTGTCTAATTGTATTGGCTAGAACTTCTAGCACTATGTTGAATAGTAGTGGCGATAGTGGACAACCTTGTCTGGTTCCAGTTCTAAGTGGAAAAGCTTTCAGTTTTACTTCATTCAGTAAAATATTAGCTGTGGGTTTGTTATAGATAGCTTCAATCAGTTTAAGAAATGTGCCACCCGTGCCTATAATCCTCAGTGTTCTAATTAGAAAAGGATGCTGGATTTTATCAAATGCTTTTTCTGCATCTATTGAGAGGATTTTACTGGTTTTACTGGTTTTACTGGTTTTACTTCTGTTAATACGGTGAATAACATTTATAGACTTGTGTATATTATACCAGCCTTGCATCCCTGGGATGAAGGAAGACAGGTTTTAAGAAGGAGAATTAAGCAAATCAGTGGGGTAAAGGGAAACTTTTTTGAGGACGTGTTTTTTTTTTATTTTATTTTATTTTTTTTGCAGTTTTTGGCTGGGGCTGGGTTTGAACCCACCACCTCCAGCATATGGGGCCGGTGCCCTACCCCTTTGAGGCACAGGGGCCACCCTGAGGACGTGTTTATTTAGCTGAGATGTCGAGTAAGAGTTAACTTGATCAACATGAGGAAATAATTTTCTGGAAAGAAGAAACAGCATGTACAAAGGACTTGGTTTAACAAAGGTCAGTGTGGCAGCAGTCTAGCGAGAGGGTGGATAAATTAGGTAGGAGCCAAACTGCAGAACACTGTAGGCCTTACTTTTCTTTACCCTTAGGGTTAATAGTTAAACTAATATTCTTTATATTCAAAGGGGGAAATGTATATCTTTTAAAAGGGTTGTGTTACAAGAGTTTATTTTTATTTCAACTTAAAACTCGTAATGCTTTTCCTCATAGAATCATGATTACAGTATCAGGTCTCATTAAAAAACCCTTTGAACCAAATGATAACACTGGAAATTAGTGAACAGAACTTAGTGTCCTAAACATAACCAGGGAGGAGTGAGAAAAGAAAAGAAGGAAAGGGGATTAAAAATGATGTCTATCTGTATTTAAAGAGAACGTACTAGGTATGATTGACCAAACTGTGAATAAAGAAGGAAAACAAAAAGCTTACTGTAAGTGAACTAGGCTGTTATGGGAAATCAAAACAGATGATGGCAAGGGACACATCCAGTTGGACAACTGGGGAAGACCCTCATCTGCCACTTGGACATAGGACAGTGTGATATTTGGAGCCAATTAAGGTGGAAGGAGACTAGAGGGAATTTCATACATAAATTTTACAATCTAGAGCATATTTCTATCAGTTATCACAATATAAAAATCTTTTAAATTCTTTTGGTAAGAAATGTAGAATTCCGAAATGACTGTAGTGCAAATACCAATTTTATTTTGGTAATGTTAACAGTAATTCATACAGTTAGAAGTGATAATAAATTACCATATTACAGTCACCTTGTCAAGCCATGGTGTTAGCCTTGAATGGTGTGCTGGTATCTCTCTTGGAGTAGTACTTGAAAGACAAAGTTGAAGAAATTGGATGTTTAATTTTTACTTTCCATTTCACTTGTAGAGTTATGAATAAATTATCTTAATTTCAAAAAATGTTTGACTCATGGTAGAGTGAAAAATAGAAGGGTTACAAACATTATGTTATATTTAAAATGTTTGCTTCCCGGAGTGTTTTGAATTCTGATGCAAACTTTTAAGAAATATTCCAGCAGAGGGCCTTGCCTTGAATGCAGGTTCTGTCCAGGGTTGTTGTGGCTATGATATCGTGGGCAAGTTGCTTATCTCTCTGTCCTTCAGTTTCTGCATCTGCAAAATGGAAATAATACTAGTACCTACTACATAAGGTTGGGATCAAGATTATGAGTCATGTGTGAAGCTCTTAAAATATGTTTGGCACATAGTACATACTAGTAAAGTGTTGGTCATTTTTTGGAGATAGTATCAAGTGTTCAAATGTGAGGCCCTTTGCTCCACTCCATGTAGGAGGCAGATAGACCTCATGACTAGTGTCACTATATAATTTATTGCCCAGTCCAGGACTTTTGAGATTGTCATTAAAGAAAGTGCTATTAATAATTACGTTGGGATACAGCTCTAAAGCAGAGCTGTGTTGGGCACCCTGGAATGTATGATCTCATTATTTATGGATCCCCTGCAGATTTGCTGGTTCCCATTGCCCACCTCTCCCTGCTCAGAGACTCTGATAACCTTTGTTCACTGTAGCATTTATTTAGCCTGTAACATAAGCTGCCAGGAACCAGTTTGTGTTTGCTTTTATTAGGTACCTATGTCTTATCTTTCTAAGTGGACTGTAAGTGCTCGAGGGCAAGGATTCATCATACACACTTTACTCAAGTGTGCAGATCAGTGGCTTGACAATGAATGATCTTGTGAGGTGTCATGAGGCTTCTTGGTAGGCTGTACCTAAATTCTAGCATGATAGTATAGTCATCCCTCGTTATACCCGGGGGATTGGTACAGGATCCTAGCCTATACCAAGATCCCAACATACTCATGTCCCACAGTCAGCCTTGCATATATGCGGGTTTCACTTTCCTCTATTACTGTATTTTCTTTTAGAAAATTTTATTATCTACTTTAATAAAAAACATCTTGTTATCATTTCTCCCTCCCTTCCTTCTGTTTTTTTTTTTTTTTTTGCAGAGATGGGGGTCTTGCTCTGTCGCCCAGGCAGGAATTATAGCTCACTTCAGCCTTGAACTCTTGGCCTCAAGTGATCTTCCTGCCTTACTCAGCCTCTGGAGTAGCTGGGATTGCAGGCTGGAGCCACTGTGCCCAGCCATTACTGCATTTTCCATCTATGTTTGGTTGAAAAAAAATACTGCATATAAGTGGACCCATGCAATTCAAACCCATGTTGTTCTAGGGTCAACTGGAGAATACTCCAAGCTCTCATCTTCCCTACTTCCCTTCATTGATTCCTCCGCTTCCACTCCTGCCTCCTATAGTCACTCTCCACACAGCTTCAAACTCCCTTGTTTAAAAAATTTCAGTGACTTCCTATTACTTTTATGGAAGTAGCTTGCAACATTCTTCTCCAAACCTTTTAGAGTGCCATAGCCTCACAGCTCACAGCAATCTCCAGGTCCTGGGCTTAAGCGATTCTCTTGCCTGAGCCTCTCAAGTAGCTGGGACTACAGGCTCTCGCCACAACACCTGGCTATTTTTTGGTTGTAGTTGTCATTGTTGTTTGGCGGGCCCCAGCTGGATTCAAACCCGCCAGCTCTGGTGTATGTGGCTGGCGCCTTAGCTGCTTGAGCTACAGACACCGAGCTGCTTTGTATTCTTTTTAAGAATTGTTAAAATAATAGAGGGATACATTCTTGCTGTGAAATAATTCAAACAACGTAGATATCTAAGGTCAAATTCTCCCTTGACAATTATCCTGCTTTCTTTTTTCCAACCAATACCAGTCTATCCCCAGAAGTAAACGTAGTCCATCATCTCACACACACACACACACACACACACACACACACACACAAATGTGTGGCATTGCATTTAATTCCCACCCTCATACTCCCAGGCTGGGGAAGCCTGCTCTATCTGTAGTTTGTTTAACATTATGTTAGAGATTTCTCACAACTGCACATATGTATACACCTTGTTTATTTAAATAGCTGTATGTCATACTATAATTTCATTAAAGATTCTCCATATTGATGGAGCTTTATGTTATTTCTACCTTTTTATTATCACAAATTGGTATGGTACATTCCTTGTACAGGCCTTTCTGTGCATAGAGTAGGAATAGTTCTTTAAAATAAAGTCCAACACAGAATTATTTGTTTGAAGGGCATACGATTTTAATTTGCAGAAGTATGGTCAAATTGTCCTTCTAAAAAGCTTTACCAATTTACATTCCTTCTGACAGTGAAAATTCTTATCATAATCAAGATATATATTTCCATTATTCAAAAAAGTTCTTTTGGACACCTTTGCATTTTAATTGGCACACTTGTATTGCTTCTCTCTTTCTCTTTCTCTCGGCACACTTGTATTCTCATCCCAGGTACCACTCATCTGCTTCCTCTCACTGTTACATTAGTTTCGCCTGTTCTGGAATTTCACAGAAATGGAATTATACTGTAGGTAGCCTTTATGTCTGGCTTCTTTTGTTTAGTATAATGTTTCAGGATTCACCCACATTGTCATGAATATCATTAGTCTGTTTCTTTTTATTGCTGAGTAGCATTTCAAAGTATGAATACATTACTATTTGCATATCCATTCTTTGTTTTTTGGACATTTGGATTGTTTCCAGTTTTTGCTATTATGAATAAAGCTACTATGAACATTTGCATGTAGGTATTTTTGTAGACATGCACATTCATTTCTTATGGCTCATGTAGTAAGTATATATTGAATGTTATAACGAACTGCCGAACAGTTTTTCAAAGTGGTTATGCCATTTTATACTTCCACCAGCAACATGTAAGAATTCTAGCTGTTCCACATCTTCACCAACACTTAAACCAGCCTTCTTAGTCATTGTAATGGGTGTGTAGTGGTATCACGTGGCTTTAGTTTGCATTTCTCCGACAATGATGTCAATCCTCTTATTGCCTGTTTGTATATCCTCTTTGTGAAGTATCTGTTCCAGACTTTTGGCTATTTAAGAAATTGGGTTAGCTGAGCACAGTGGCTCACACCTGTAATCCTAGCACTCTGGGAGGCCGAGACAGGTGGATTGCCTGAGCTCATGGGTTCGAGACCAGCCTGGGCAAGATCGAGACACTCCCCAACCCCCATCTCTAAAAATAGCCAGGTGTTGTGGTGGGTGCCTGTCCCAGCTACTCGGGAGGCTGAGACAAGAGAATCGCTTGAGTCCAAGAGTTTGAGGTTGCTGTGAGCTATGACACCACAGCAATCTACCAAGGGCAACAAAGTGAGACTCTGTCTCAAAAAAAAAAAAAAAAAAAATTGGCTTACTTTATTGTTGAACTGTAAGAGTGTTATAAATTATGTGCATATGTCCTTTGTCAGGTTGTTTTGCAACGATTTCCTCTAGAGGTAAAAAATATTTTCTACCCTACATAAATGACATTCACACAGAAACTTATACACCAATATTCTTAGCAGCTCTTTTTATACTTACCTGAAACTGCAAACAATCTAGATCTTTCAGTGGCTGGATGAATAAACAAACTGTGGTGCATTCATGCAATACACATGCAATACCCACTGGGTAGTGAAAAGGAACAACTTATTGATACTTGCCACATCTTAGATGAATCCCAAGGACATTATGGTGACTGAAAGAAGTCGGTCTCAGTGGTTACATACTACATGATTCCATTTGTGTGACATATTCAAAAATACTGAACAGATTAGTGGTTGCCAGAATTAGCGGTGAGGGTGGGAGTGGCTACAAAAGGGCAACATGAAGGAATTTTGGGGGGTGATGGAAATGCTGTGTCCTGATTGTAATGCCAGTTACATAAATCTATAGATGTGTTAAAATTAATAAGTTAACATTTAATCAATAAAATGTTAATGAAGAAAATGCTATAAAATGCTATAACCAATAAAGCAAATCAGCACCCCCCTATGGATGTAGAGGTGCCTATGAAGGTTGAGTTTTGAATGCAAAAAAATTTGACAGGAAGTAAATGCATCTTTAATGCTGGTTACTTCTGGGGGGGGCAAAAATGATCAAGTTTTTATTGTACATTTTTATATTATTTTAATTATTTCAATTGGTTTGTAGTAATTTTGAAATTTGAAAAAATCTACTGCAATTGGAAAATATCAGGAAAAGTGTTTAAAAAGAAGAAAAAGAGCATTTTTGCTTTACTGAGTACCTGCTGGTATGGTAGTGAACCAGACAAATGCATCTCCATTCTTGTGGAGCACAGCCTGGTACAGTCCACTCCTCACATCTTACAGATGGTTAATCTGCAAAATGTGTCTAGAAGGAATTTTTATAAGAATAAATATTTAACATATGCTCAAAACAGTGTCTGGTACAAATGAATAAATGTAAGACAAGCTGCTATCTGTATATCATTGATGAACTGGGAGAATAACTGCTGTCACATTATTATGATTTTATGATTACATAAAAGTGCCTGTCACGTAGCAGAGGCTCAGCAAATGTCAGTTTCCTTAGCATTTGGAGCCTGGAGACTGGGTTGTGGGGAAAGGGGAAGGATACATCCTTGGTTTGATGCTTGTGTTTTCTGGTTTCCTCAATTATGTTTTTCTTGGCCTTGCTATCTTTCTAACTTCAGGGAAGCCTCTCCCTTCTTCTCCTCCATAGGTTGACCTATCACTCCTCCTCAGGACCTAGACTTAGGGCGTTTCCCTCTTAGGCTGATATTTGACTCCCTGCCTACATCTAGCTTGGCACAGAGGGACATACATAGCCTGAAGAGTGTGGGTGAGCCATACACAGCGGTTTTGGACCTGCAGGTGAGCCCAACTTGGGGGAAATGTGACCTTACAACAGGGCAAAATTGTAAAGGTTTTGGAAAGGTTTTGCCAGGCACAAGAGATTTTTAAGGAGAGTGAATGAAGGACTGGGGCAAATACCCAGGGATGAATGAAACAGATACTTAAATTCTACTTTTTTTCTCTATATCAGGCAGATGGCCCTTCTTCAGGCCAATAAAGATCTCATTTCCACAGGAATGAAGGAATTTAATGGTTTGCTAAATCAACAGGTAAGTCCAGGCACTCTGTTTCAAAGGACAGGCCTGGCAATAGGAGTTGTGGGGGCTGGGGGAGATGAGGGCAGAGAAGAGGGGATAACTTGGAGTTGGGAGGTAGGTACTGGTGGAGTTGATGGACACAGAAACAGCAATACAAACCAGAGGAAAGAGGATGTGAGAGTTTGTGGGACTCTCCTGGGTATTCCTGAATCACATTACTGACCACATTCTCCTTTGCCAACTCACCCCTTCCCAATCGCCCAGGTCTTTAATGAACCTTTTGTCTCTGAAGAAGCCATGGAAACTGTGGTGAATGACTGGATGAACTTCTACATCAACTATTACAGGCAGCAGATGACAGGGGAGCCCCAAGAACAAGAGAAGGCTCTGCAGGAATTTAAGCAGAAGCTGAATTCTCTGGCTAACCCTTTCCTGCTCAAGTATCAGGCCTTCCTGAAGTCCTATGAGCACCTAAATCACCCACCATCTTCCTCCTAGACCAGAGAACCTTTGTAAGAAACTCTTAAGTCCTGGTCCTGTGCCCTTCATGTCCACAGGCTGTGCTCCTTCAATGTTACTCTACCTTGACATCTCAATAAAGACCACTACTGGTTTTTACTGGACTTCTGGCTCTTTTCCATCGCCTGTCCTGAGTTGTGGAAGCAGTTGGTCCCTTTTACTTCAGTTTGCTTCTCAGGTACCATCTTGTAGACCTAATTCCTTTAAGTAACCGTTAGGCAGTACCCAAACAGGCTGAACAAGGGGCCAAGCAGGGACTAAAGAGAAAGTGCTGGGGCAAGGGGGTGGTAGAAAAAAGGAGGGTTAAAGCCCTCCAGTGTCCTGTGACATACGTGCCTAGGAGGCAACTGTTGGAAGCCTTCCAGTCTTGTTCACCTTGTGCCAAGTCCACAGCCTGGATTATTCAATCCCCTTCCCTGAGCCCCAGCCTAAACAACTTTTTAGCTAGGATCTTCTGATTCTGACTTTAAAACTACCACAGAATACCTGCCCTGCAGTAGTTTAGAGTGAGAAAAGATCTTGGGAACCATTCAAGACTTCTTATATTTCAGATGGGGTGACCCCTTCCTTTAGCTCCACCATCACTTGGCCCCAGACCTCAGGATTGGGAAGCAGAGAAACCCGCCTTCCCTGCTGCCCCAGCTTTCTCCCGTCACTTTCCGGTCTAGGCTCCCTTTCCTTCAGACCTCTTTATTTTAGGGCTCAGGGCCGCGCCAGGCTCACAACTTTTAAAGAAGGGCGTTAGGCCAGTCGGGCTGTCCTCACTGAAAGTCTCGGGCACAGAGCAGGGGCGCGCCGGGCGGAGACGCGCGAGAGCGGGAGGGGCGCGCGGGTTGTGCCGGGTGGGAGGGGCGTGGCGCGAGAGGGGCAGTTCTAGGAGGCAGAACGCACCAATCAGATGCCGGGCGGGGCGCGCCCGGGAGGGTAGCGGGCGTTCTCCAGGCGGGTTCTCTCTTCTTGGGGAAAAGTTTGGGCCTGAGAGGTTGTTCCCTCGCTCCAACCTCTAGCGGCTTTCGCCTTGGATCTGTGAATCTTCACCTCCGACTTTTGTTTTTTTGGCTCTCTGCAGTTTGAATTAGGGTGAAAAGGGAACTGGCTCAGTGTCCCCAACCATCCTTCTAACCTCACACCCAGCATGAGAGTGGCAGCTGCCAGGGAAAGAGACAGGACCCCCTCTGAGCTGTGGTCCAGGCAGAGGTCCTGGCCTTCCCACTGCACTCCTCGGGAAAATCTCAGCCTGTTAATGGAGACCCCGAGCCCGCTCAGATGGGACAGTAAACAACCTCACCTTTGCAAAAAGACCTGGACTAGTATGCATGAGTGGGGGAGAGTGACTGAGGGACTATATGAAAAAAGTACGGAGTTCCCCCCTGCTGATACCCAAATCCACAGATATTCAACTCGCTTATATAATATGGTGTAGTATTTACATATAACTTGTTCCCATATACTTTATATGTATATACATATACATATACTCCCATATACTTTAAGTGATCTCTAGCTTATTTATAATACCTAATACAATGTGATGCTATGTAAATAGTTATCGTCCTTTATTGTTTAGGGAATAATAACAAGAAAAAAAAAGTCCGTATCTGTTTAGTGAGGAAACCATCCAGTTCTTGCCTTAAATATTTTCCATCTGTGGTGCTTGGTTGAATCCACAGATGCAGAACCCAAAGACTTGGAGGGCCCACTGTACTGGATTTACTGTGTTGGATTGTACAACTTAGCTGAAAAGAATGGTCAGAAGCCACTTTGGCTCAACTAATGCAGACAGACTTACCATAAATTTAGAACTCTCCAGCTTTGGGAGCTGTTTAGTTAATCATTCCTCATGTGTTCAAAGGAAAATGATCAATTATCAGGTACCTAGTAGAAAACGTTCTCACAGAGGATGGGAAGTTCAGCATCTAAACTCCATTCCAACCATTCCATAAGGTTGTGAAATTGAATAGTTATAAAAAGAATATTTTTAGGGCAGAAAATCCTAACCGTGCTTCCTGTTTCCACATTCCTTTCATTCAAATGTCTGGTTGGAAATCTATGAGAAGTAAAATTTGGAATATTTTGATTTTTCAGAGATGGTGGTATGAATCATGGGGATTGTCACCCTGACGTTTCATCCTGACTCTTGGGACTAACCCTGAACTTGAGCTTCACCTTTAACCTCCCTTGCTTCTGACCATGATAGACACATTATCCTCACCATGACTCTGACTTTCATGCTGACATTGTCTCTCATTATCAACCTTACACTGATCCTGATGTTAAAGTGGCACAAAAATAGAGACATAGATCTATGGAATAAAATAGAGAACCTAGAGATGAAACCCCTGTTAATTGCCATCTGATCTTTGATAAACCAAACAAAAGCATCCCTGTTTAATAAATGTGCTAGAAGAACTGGTTAGCCACATGTAGAAAGGGAGGGGAGCAATATTTGCAGATTAATTGATATAATATTTGGGACTTGCTTCAAAACTTTAGGGATTGGTAAGGAAATAAATGAATGAGGTAAAGGAAAAGTAAAAAAAAAAAAAAAAAAAAAAAAAAAGGGAGGGGAATGGAAGGGAGGCCACACAGGCCTCATTATACTTCCTCCCCTTTGGAGTTTAAATACAACAATTGACTGGCATCAATGTTAAAACAGAGATCATAAGACTGAAAAAAAAAAAAATAGATTCTTAACAGTAAGATACTAATTTTTTTTTTTTTTTTAGAGACAGAGTCTCACTTTGTTGCTCTCGGTAGAGTGCATGACGTCACAGCTCACAGCAACCTCCAGATCTTGGCTTAGACAATTCTCTAGCCTCAGACTCCTGAGTAGTTGGGATTACAGGTACCTACCACAACACCCAACTATTTTTGTTGTTGTTGTTGTAGTTTGCTGGGGCAGGTTCGAACCTGCCACCCTCAGTATATGGGGCCAGCACCCTACTCACTGAATCACAGGTGCTGCCCCAATTTTTTTATTTTTTGAGACAGAGTCTTACTTTGTTGCCCTTGGTAGAGTGCCATGGTGTCACAGCTCACAGCAACCTCAAACTCTTAGGCTAAAGCGATTCTCTTGCCTCAGCCTCCCAAGTAGCTGGGACTACAAGCCCACACCATAATGCTCAGCTATTTTTAGAGACCAGGTCTCACTCTGGCTCAGACTGATCTCAAATCTGTGAGCTCAGGCAACTTCATGAAGAGATATGTTATGTGATTTCTTTGAATGAATTGCATTTGACACAAAAAGCACCATTACCAAGTATGAGCTTGGTGTGAAGATGAGTGTCATTTTGAGCTTATAGGGAGTAGTAGAATAACTGCTTATAAAGTACAAAAGAAAAGCTTAATTTGAAAAGATGCATTGTTAGCAGTTTTCTTTCTTCAGTGACTGGAAGCATTTGAGAAGCAGTGGTTTGGTGACATAAACACACAACCTTGTTAGAAACATGTCTTTCCTGGCCAGTTTGCAACTATCAGGCAAAATATGCTCTATCACATTCTTACAAATAGAAGCCTGCTTGTGAAAAGAAGTGTCATTTTGTGATTACTTTTTAGTGAATTGAAGTGTTTTACTAGGAAATACCATTACATCAGGACCTAAGCCTCTTGTGAAAACTTGCATCTTAGCACATTAGGACTTAGAATGCTAGTAGAATAACTGGTTCTCAACCACATGGGAAAGTGTACATTGAATAGTTGCATTGTTAGCTATTTTTGTTGTTGTTGTTGTTGTTGCATTTTGGCCAGGGCCACGTTCGAACCCACCACCCTCAGTATATGGGGCCGGTGCCCTACTCACTGAGCCACAAGCACCGCCCCATTGTTAGCTATTTTTTTCACCTAATTGAATTGAAGCATTTGAGAAATAAGTGGCATGGCATCATGAACGCACACTTTTGTTAGAGTACCACTATTTTGGTTTATATTCAAGCATCAGCAGTCCCTATGGCTCCATTGTACAAAGGGAAGGCTTCTTGTTGAAAGATGTGTAGTATGTGATTTTTGTCAGTAAATCGAACCATTTAACAAGGAAACACCATTACATTAGGACCCAACACGCTTTCTGTGTATACATGTGCCTTCACCCGTTAGAAGCTTGGAAGATCCCTTAGAATAGCTTGTTCTAAAACACAAATGAAAACATACATTAGAAAGATACTCACTGGTTAGATGGTTTTTAAAAAGGGAACTGAAGTATTTGAGAAGGAGTAGTACAATACATGGACACACCCCCTTTGTTAGAAAAACCTCTCCCAACCTGTATGCAATTTCCAGGCCAAAAAGACCCTATAGAGCTATTATACAAGTAGTATCCTGTTTGTGAAAAAGGGTATCATGATGCAATCTGTTTTAGTGAATTGAAGTGTTTAACGAGGAAACACCATTGCATTAGAATCTAACCTCTTTGTTGTGAACACATGTGTCATGTTAGGAGCTTATAATTCCCAGCAGAATAACTGATTCTACAACACAAATAAAAGCATATTTTCAAAATATGCATTGTTACCAGTTTGCTTTCTTTAGTTCTTTAGAAAGTTTGAGAAGAAAGCAGTGTGGTAACATGAACACACTCCATTTTTAGAAATACATCTCTCTTGGCCTGTTAGTAAGTATACTACGGAAAAATATACCCTATCATTGTCTTAAACAAATGGAAGCCTGCTAGTAAAAGATGTGTCATGATGTAATTTGTTTTAGTGAACTGAAATGTTTAACAGAAAACACCCTTACATTAGGACCCAGTATGCTTGGTGTGTATGTGTGTCTTTGCCCATTAGGAATTTACAAGGCCTACTAGAACAACTAGGTCTAAAACACAAAAGAAAGCATGCATTGAAAAGGTGCATTGTTAGCTGTTTTTTCTTAAGCGAATTGAAGCATTTGAGAAAGAAGTGGTGTGGCAACATGAACGTATACTCTTGTTAGAGACATATCACTCTTGGCCTGTATTCCATGTGTTTCAGAAGCGGGATTGGCCAGCTCCAAGACAGACATAACTGTCAAGTCATGCTTTTCCAGAGCCATGAGAATCCAAGAGAACACAGGGAAAGCTGAGTATTTGGAGAACCTCTTCCAGAGGCCCTCTGCTGGAGGTCTGAGCAACTTTGAGGAGTCTTACCAGAAGATCAAAGGGTTTACTGGGGAATGCAACCATCCTCAACCTTGCTGCACACTACCTCCACCCCACCTGCAGCCACCTAAACCGCAGTCCCTGTGTCTCGGTGGAAACAGTGGCAATCAATGGCTCCCCTGCTGCTTCCTGGTGCACCCGCATCCCCCACTTCCTTAGGAACACACAAAGTCTATATCCCAAAAGAAGAAAATAGAAAGTGTAGACAAAATAAAACATCATCTTTCTTAAAAAGCCAAGGCCGGGGGGGATGGAGCAAGATGGCGGCCAAGTAACAGCTTCCCTGCAACTGGGCATGGTGAGTCTGGGGAGATAAGATTCCAGGCATCTCTGGCTGTTGGGATCTGCCTATAATCATCCCTTTGAGGATACAGGGAGTCTGCAAGAGACTTCTAGACACCAAGAGGAGGACAAAAACAGTGGAAAACTGGCAAGTGGTTGCATGTGTTTGATGAACCTAATCCCACCAGCAGCCGTAAGTACAAGCAGCAGTGAGACTGCAAACCAGCAAGGCCTTCCCTGTGAACTGTTTTGGTGTTTTTGGACTTGGCACTCAGTTGAACTGCCTTGGGGAGAGCTTGAGCAGAAGTGCAGAGAACTTTGGGCATTGTCTAGGGCCCCAGACTGAGCCGCGGAGCTGGATGAAGCTAATACTGTTTGGCTGTGGGCTGCAGGGAGCCATTGTGAGAGAGATGCCCTGGCAAGCTCCACCCTCAGGGTCGCATGCAAGGATAGGGCAGGAGCTAGTAACCTAGTGACTGAGAAGACTAAAGATGGGGATTGAGCTGCCTTACAGCCTTAACCCTCAGGGGCAGAGTGAGACCAATTTTGGCACACTGGAGCCTCGGGCTGTTTCTCTGGGCAGAGTACTGTGGCATCACAGCTCATAGCAACCTCAAACTCCTGGTCTTGGCGCCACCTGGACCTCCATAAGAGCTGCGCCACGACCCGCGCCTGCTGAACCTCTGCATGCCCTGACCAGGAACTGCGGGAGCTGCGCAACCCAGTGTCCTCCCATCTGTACCCTCCCTGCCTCCACACCAATCTGCTCATCTGGCCAGGCATACTGGTAGTCACGTGCCCTCTGGAGCCCTCCCTGCCTCTGTGCAGAGCCCATCTCCTGGCCAGAGAGTGCTAGAGCCTTGGGTTCTCTGGGCCAAAGTCACTGGGCACCAGGCACTCCCAGAACTGTGCACACCACCTCTCGCCCTGTTGCTGGATCTGGGTGTGTCACACTCCGTAGCTGCTTCCACAACCAGAACTCCCTGGCTGGGGCAGCCCCAGAGGAACTACACATGGTTGCTCCCTACAAAGATTCAGCAACAATACAGTGATCCCGCTGGGGTCTAATCTTGGAGAGACACCTCCCCAACTCTGAGGACAGCCAGAGGCAATGGTGAAAAACAAATATGAGGAGAAATAAACAGAAAAACTCTGGCAATATGAATAATCAGAGTAGATCAACTCCCCCAAGGATCAATGGGGCAGACACAGCACAAGATCCCATGCATAAACAAATAGCTGAGATGTCAGAAATTGAATTAGAATTTCAAGCAGTAACCCAAAAGATATCTCAAGAATTCAACGAATTCAAAGACCAAATGACCAAAGATTTTGACACATTGAGACAAGAAGTTGCAGCCCTCAAACATCTGAGAAACACAGTAGAAGACCTCAGTAACAGAATGGAGCAAGCAGAAGAAAGGATTTCTTTCTTTTTTTTTTTTTCAGTTTTTGCAGGGGCCTGGGTTTGAACCCGCCACCTCTGTCATATGGGACCGGTGCCCTACTCCTTTGAGCCACAGGTGCCTCCCAGAAGAAAGGATTTCTGACATTGAACATAAAGCTTTCGAATGCTCCCAAACTCTCAAAGATGAAGAGAAATAGAGTGCAAAAACAGATCACTCTCTCAGAGAGCTCTGGGATAATTCGAAGAAAACAAGTATTTGTCTTATAGGGATCCCCGAAAGCGATGAAGTGGCTTCACAAGGCACAGAGTCTCTTCTCCATGAGATTATGAAGGAGGACTTTCCAGACATGTCAAGAGATTCTGAAATTCAGATAGCAGACAGTTTCAGAACTCCAGCATGACTCAACCAAAGTAAGACACCCCCCAGACCCATCATAATCAATTTCACTAAAGTTAATATGAAGGAGAACATTCTGAAAGCAGCCAGATGAAAGAAAACCATCACCTACAAGGGCAAGAATATTAGAATAACTGCAGATCTCTCTGCTGAAACCTTTAAAGCTAGAAGAGGATGGTCATCGACTTTTAATCTCAAAAAACAAAATAACTTTCAACCCAGGATCCTGTACCCAGCTAAACTAAGCTTCATTTATGATGGAGAAATTAAATACTTCAATGACACTCACATGTTGAAGAAATTTGCCATAACTAAACCAGCTCTCCAGGATATTCTCAGACCTATCCTCCATAAAGACCAGCATAATCCTCCACCTCAAAAGTAAACCCACCAAGAAAATTTTGATCAAATTCCAACTTCCACAGTCGCAAAAGGATTAAAAATGTCCACCAGACTCTCGAAAGGCTTACTAATATTCTCAATTAATGTGAATGGTTTAAATTGTCCTCTAAAGAGGCACAGGTTGGCTGACTGGATAAAAAAACTCAAGCCAGATATCTGCTGCATACAAGAATGGCATCTTACATTAAAAGACAAATATAGACTCAAGGTGAAGGGATGGTCATCTATACTCCAGGCAAATGGAAAGCAGAAAAAAGCAGGCGTTGCAATCCTGTTCGCAGATACAATATGCTTTAAACCAACCAAAATAAGGAAGGATAAGGATGGATACTTCATATTTGTTAAAGGTAATACTCAATATGATGAGATTTCAATTATTAATATTTATGCACCCAACCAGAACGCACCTCAATTTATAAGAGAAACTCTAACAGACATGAGCAACTTGATTTCCTCCACTTCCATAGTAGTTGGAGATTT
>CAUYPK010121311.1:0-41590 GCA_963574355.1 Loris lydekkerianus | reverse complement strand
TTAACCAGTTCAGTGAAAATATTTCAGACTGTATATGGAACCAGCACATTGTACCTCATGATTGCATTATTGTACACAGTATTGATTTAATGGAAAAAAAAAAAGAATTTTCTAAATCATCTACCATAGCCTTTTGTATATTGTGCTTACCTATTTATTTGTCAGTATTTCTCAGTAAATGGTATACTCTGTAAGAGCAGCAACCTGTCCATAGTAATAACATGTTCATTGTTGAACTCACAGTGCTTAATACATTACCTGACCTATAGTGGTTGCTAGGTACACATTAGCGAGAAGGAAGAAGAAATAAAAATGGAATCAAGAACAAGGGAGCAAAGTAGATGAGGAGGAAGAAGTAAAGTGAGGCTGAAAAAGGGGCAATTTGTGCACATACTCTAGTAAGATATTAGTCTCATTGCAGCCAATCTAAGATATTTAGTTTGTAAAGGGCAGTAACTTTTTCTGGCTTACTGTCTTAGTCTGTTTGTGTGGCTAGGACAGATTCTCATCAATTGCATGATTTATAACAAAAAAAAAATGTATTTCTCATGGTTCTGGAGTCTGGAAATTCTAAGATTAAGGTACCAGCAGATTCAGTGTCTGGTGAAAGACTTCCTTCTTCGTGGATGATGTCCTCTCACTGTGACCTCACTTAGACGAAGGATGAGGGGCTATCTGAGGTCTCTTTTATTAAGGGTACTAATCCAATTCATAAGGACTCCACTTTTATTACATAATTCCGTCCCAGAGACCAACCCCAAATACAATCATACTGGGGATCAGGTTTCAACATATGAATTTAAAAAGGGGAACAGCAGGCATGTAGCATTTGCCTTCCTTGTAATGCAGGAATCCCTTTTATCTCAACTTGATGAAGTGTCACTCAGACTTTGTCCAAACTCCACAACCTGCACAAGGGAGTCCTTAATATTTTTGAAAAATCTTAATTATTATTGGAACGTATTTGTCCCAAACTACCCAACCTATCTTGTTTATGTATTTGTCTCAGTTTGTACCTCTCACATCCAACAGAGTAATCCAGCTTCTTTTTACATATGCAAGCCCTGAGATATTTGAAAGGTCTTTCCAGATCTATCCTGATCTCTGTCCTGGACATTGTTGTCTGGTCATCCTTTGGTTTCTCCTGAGTGATGTACCTGTCACTATAAAGAATATTATAGAGATGTCCTCACCCTAGACAGCATGTGGCACTACCTTCTGGACTGATCAAGACCTTCTACTTGTATTTATGTAACATCTCTTCTTTAGTTTCTTGGGAACTTGTGATCCTCTAAAATTTCAGACTATTTTTACATTAATTTTGGAAAAGCCATGAATTTTGCCTTCTTTATTTCTAGTAAAAGCTATTTTTGGTGGTTTTTATTTCTGTTTTGGTGGCGTTTATTTTTTTAAAAAAGCTGGACATTTTGTCATGATGTCACTTTTATTTTAAATTGGTTAATTGAATTTATCATCTGTGATTATCGACTTCTTGAATATAGTTTTTGGCCTTTTATTCATTCAGGGTACCAAACAACATGAATCAATAATAGAACAGGACAGGATATAAATAAAACAAAGTGCTAGGCTCTGTGAAGATTCTGAAGACATAGCACTAAATAAGGTAAATTAAGACATATAGAGCATCAGACAAAGAAACATAAATAAAATCAAACTATGGGGTATATATGAGTGTAGGGATGAAGACATGACCAGACACTAATAAGTACAGAGAAAAGACGTATAAATCAACTATGAGTAGAGGAGAGAGGCTTCCTGGAGGTTAGAATTGAGATTAATTTTGAAAGATGTGTAGGAGTTAGCTAGATGAAAAAAGACAGGACAAGGAAATTTCAGGCCAAAAAAATGACATAGAAAATAGTTCAGAAGCATGAAACCAAAAGATATTTTCTCATGTATTGTTAACACCTGTCTATCCCTTCTATGTTTGATAAGTTGGAAAAACAAGTACTCTGTGACGGTTAATTATAGGTGTCGACTGGGTTAAGGGATATCCAGATATCTGGGAAAAGATTATTTTTGAGTATGTCTATGAAGGTATTTCCAAAAGAGATTAATATTTGAATCAGTAGACTAAGCAAAGAAGATCACCATGCTAATGTGGAAGGGCATCATTCTATTCATCAAGGACCCAAATAAAACAAAAATGTAAATTCACTTTTTTTTCCTGGACCTATGATATACACCTTCTCTTGCTTGGAGCATTAGAATTCTAGATTCTCTGGACTTCAGACTCTGCAACTTACAGCATCAGGGGCTGAGGGAGAGATGGGACATGAAATGTATTTACTCTCTTGATATTCTTGTAGCTGATAAAATAAAAGAAGAAAGGACTGTTGTCCCAGAAATCATGACCTTCCAAACACTAGGTCATTTATTTTATAGTGGGTGAGAGAAAAATTGCCACCAGCTAGCTTATCACGAAGATAACACTGGGTCTAGAACTCAACGTGCTGTCAGATTGTCTGACCCATTTTAACAAGCAAAGCAATGGTTTTTTAGAGCTTTGACGTCTATAACTTAGCATTACACCAGCTCTGATGAAAACAAAACAAAATAAAATTTCAGTGTCTCAACACTATACAAGTTTATCACTCACATGACAATCTCATAACAGTTCCAGGTCAAAGGGCAGGTCTTTATCTAGCAACTCAGAGACTCAAGTCCCATTCATATTCTGGTTCAAGTCATCATAATAATGTAGTTTCCAAGTTACTCATATTTATCAAACTGGTGGAAGGGAAAAGAAAACATGGAGAAAGAACATTCGTTTTTTAATCTCTTTGTCTAGGAAGTGAAACATATTACTTTTGCTCCCATTCCTGTGGGTAAAATTAATCCTGTGACCATGCTGTACTCCCTTACTGCTCAGCTGTTCTCTGTTCTGTGGAAGGGAAATCCCAGGGTTGAGAGTCGTATAATGTCTGACAACTAAGTTTGTGAATTCATCCTAGAAAAAGTGCTACATATCCCATTGCTGAATATCACGATAGTCACCTTCCAAATACTCCCCATGAGAAGTTATGTACCAAGGCCAGTGCCTAGTCCCCCCTTCAAAGCAATTTTGGAACTCTTTTTCTGGAATGACCATGAAAGCAGTCACTGTATTACCCTTGATATCCTAAATGTCATCAAAATGTCTTCCTTTCAATATTTCCTTCATCTTCAGATATAGAAAAAAGTCATTGGGGGCCAGATCAGGTGAGTGGGGAGGGTGTTCCAACACAGTTATTTTCTGACTAGCTAAAAACTCCTTCACAGACAGTGCCATGTGAGCTGGTATGTTGTCATGATATGAGAGCCATGGGTTCTTGGCTAAGGTTTTCAGTTAAGATTTTCTTAAATATTTCTCTGTTGATGTTACTTGGTCTGCTGTGCTTCTCACATATCAGCTGATGATTGGGACACACAATTCAACAAAGTTTTGCGATGTTTTTGTCAGTTCTTCTTGTTATTGGCCACTCTGACCTCTCTTCATCAGTGAAGCTTTCTCTTCCCTCAGAAAAAATGCTTAATCCATTTGTGCACTGCTATTCTATTTAATGGCATTAGACCCACAAACATGGACTCACATGTCCCTGATTTCACTTCCATTTTTGCAAAGTTCAACAAGAAATTTACAAATGTTTGTTAGTTGCTTTAAATTTAACCTCCAACATTTTCATGACAGCACACAAAATCTCATAACAATAATGAACACCTCTAAGCATGACGCTGCTACATGTAAACATGAACGCAACTGTGAGACACTGATAGACCAAGGTTATGAACTTGCCAAATTGTGCAGAACTGCCAATAAGCACATGGCAACAAGTTTGTGAACTTCATTGTGGGGCCTCATATGTTAGCATAAACCTTGCCAGTGGTGCCATGAATACACATGGATCTAGTAATTTTTATATGTTTTAACAATCTTTTTAGTAATAAATTTAAATACTTTAGATCACTAAAAATTTTCAACTGAGAAGTTTTTCAATCACCTACCCAAGTACCTACCCAACTATTTCATTACCCAAGGAAAAAAAAAACCTTATTTATAATTATTAATCTATTATCTGTAATTAGTCAATTCTCACTAACAGATAATTTTAAATATTACTTCTAAACAATTTGGTAATATTTCTCAATCTGACAAAAAAAAAATGACTTTTTAACCTAATTACCAGGGAATTATTTGTTTCTTGCCAGGAACAAAAAGGTTTTATTTAAAAAAGAAAAAAAGAGAGATTCTAATATGTTCCAGAGCTATATAACATACACTAAGCTCTCCCCTAACATCATAATCAATATATTTGATAAAATAATTTAATAAGCTGTATATGCACTATAACTACATTATCATCTGATTGATAGTTTTTATTTTGTTCTAAAGACATTGAGGATACCCACTTTGCCAAATGTTTTGCTACAGAATAGCAACTGTGTATAACACACCCTTATCTTGATCTGCTTACCTCTTAATCTCATTTTAATACAAAAAATAAGTGCATGCCAGACCTTTGCGGGTTAGTGAGTGAGTTTGTTCTTATGCTGTTTTCTAATTGAGTTTTTGCCAAAATGTTCAGGAATTATTTATTGCTTTTCAAACATCATTATAAAAAACAAGGAGCTTTACTAGTCTGAGAGATACTGGTATCTATCAGCTGCACAGTCGAAGACCTTTGGAAACCTCCTTTAGACTGTCTTTAAAGTCCTGGTAAATCAAAACAGCCAGGGTGTTCAGGTTTTTCATTTCTCAGCATTATTAAGATACACCAAGAGAGAGAGAAAAGTTATAAGGAGAGGAAAAAAAAAGATTGCATACTAAGTATTCTAGGGGCAAGGATATGATAGCATAATATCATCATTCCTTGGGTTTTTGTCTACTTAGTAACAGCCTCAGAAGGTCTATCCCTTAAGGAAAAACTAGCTTTGTTCACTTTTTATAGCACCATCAGAAGAAAAGCTTGATTATCTATTTACAAAGCTGTATTATAAACAGATATATCTGGCCCTTTCCTTCTGGGACGCTACCCTTGGAACTAATGCGATAAGAATTGAACAGGCAGTATTTCTATGGCAGAAACTAAATGGAAAAATATACAGCTCCTGGGACTTTGTCACAGTGCTTCTGTGGCAACTTGATGGCTTCCATTTCTCAGGCTCATTTTAAGACACTAGAAGTATAGGGCCAATAATGGGAAAATGGAAAGCCCTTGGAAAAAGTTGTCTTCTTTCAGCTCTTTGACGGCTGTTCTTTTCTAGAGCTTTCAGGAGAATTTGGCACTTGGATTCTTGAATGATTTGACCCAGAATTGTCCAGTGATGAATTGTCTTCTGGACAGCCACGGGAGTGAAATACCTCTGTTGAGACTTCCTGACTCTTTCATTGATTCCCAGTGGGACCTCAGATTCCTCAGCAGCAAGATGGAGATAATGGTATCAATATACCTAACAAAAGTTAAATAAGACAAGCTGTTAGAAAGCACATGAGGCGTTTCCTTTAGGAACATCTTTAGAATTAAGAAATTTTACTTTTTCCTGGTAAGCAGTAGGTAAGCAAAGAGCCTCTCCTGTAGACACAAAGGCCAGGCTTCCACTACAATCATGAGAATTATTCTGGTACATACATAATTTCTTTAGAAAGGATACTTGTTTACATCTTTGGTGTTACTGCTGCCGATCCTCCAAAACCAGAAGCAAATTAAATCAACGGCTGGAGCCTGAAGCTGGGTGGTATAGAAAAGAAATAAATGACACAAGGACAGGTGTCCAGCAGCTGTCATTTCTGAATTGATGCATTGTTATCAGTGCTAGGGAAAATCACAGCATCTACTGATACTGATGAAAGCTGATTTTCCCCTAAAATGCGCTCTCACGTCTCTTGCACAGTAATGAGTCATGCCCAATGTCAGCCTTTCACTTTCTGACAGTTTAAGTACACATCCTTGGATAGGCTCCAGCCGGGCTGACATCTGAAATATAATGAACAGTGCCATTCTAAATTGCCAATGAAGGTAGAAGTAAATGGTGAGGAGCCATATGGAACCCGCTGGTGCACTGGATGCTATAGTACATTGTTGAGCATTACTTAGCAGTGGGAAAAGTGTGCAGTAAAGGAGGGGTGACTACTCTGACTGTGTTGGCAGCTTAGGCAGAAAAGGCAGCCTTTGAAACAGACTTCATATAAAGCTGCTCACATGTATTTCCAGATCATAGCAGTGATCTTGTCAGTTTCTCTTATCTAGAGCCTATGCTAAATGACAAGAGTGCCTCCAGGTAGCTGCCTTTTGAGTCAGGTGGGTTAGAGTTGCCTGACCTCCTGACATCTAGGCAGCAGCTTCTCTGGGCTGGACACTGGCTAGACACTCACAATGTGGCAGCCGCCCTCAGGAATCCTAGTCCATGGAAAAGAAGCCACACTTTAAACACATTGTTACCATAGGATACAAACAGAGGTTTTTTGGTTTTGTTTTGGTTTTGTTTGTTTCTTTTTTATCTTGGGTTGGATGAGATGAGAAAGAGGAAGAGATTTATAAAGTAAGCAAAGACCAAAGGTTTTCAACATGGAGTATTTCACTAGAGAGACACTGGGAAGGCAGAATTCACAGCACTGAGCATGCCACATGCAGAGGCGAGGGGTGGAGTGCTCTGTGCTTAGTAGCCAGCAGTTTGGGTGACTACAGCTTGGACAGGATGTGGGGAAGGAGTGACAACTGAGGCTGGGCAAGAGCCAGATCATGGACCACAACATTGTGAGAGCTGAAGGTGGTATACAGAAAATCTAACAGAATCTGGAGATGTTTCCAAAGATCAGCAAGTGCACAGAAATGCTGGTTAGCCCTCAAAATTGAATCATGGCTAAAATCATAGGGTCGAGTGAGACTTTTCCCATTAACCATTTAACTACTTAGAGAAATGGTTGTAGTATCACTGCAGCCTCCCAGTTTTCAAGGACCTAAAGATACACCCTTTGTAGAGCTTTTCCAACTTTCACTCTGACACAGAAACTCATGGAATAAACAATTGAGTAGAACTTTCAAGAAAAGCAGGAAAACATCCATCAATCAGGAGAGTGACCCAATACGTACAGTAGAGTGCATTTTAAAACATCCTACTCACTGTAGTCACAATGAGGAGCTCTTTACATACTCTTTTGGAAAGATGATCAAATTATGTTGCTAATTAAAAAAGTAGATTGAAGAATAATATGCACACATCAAATGTTATTATGACTTTCTCTAAGGAGTACGATGGCATAAGATAGACGACATTTCATTTTTCACTTTGTATATTTATGTTTCAATTATTTTGTTTACAATGAGCTTACATTATTTTATAATTTCCAAAGTCCTTCAAAAAAAAAAGCACAGCAGACTAACAGAATAGAAAGGAAAAGCAGGAAAGATAATGGAAAGATACTCACCAAAACCTCTTCTTAAAATTCCTTTGATGGCATCGCCTCAACCAATCATTCAAAACATTGCTTGGCTAATGACTTTTTGTTGACTTTATTTAACGCTTGACTAAATTAATCCAATTGCCTGGGTGTTTTTAATCTAGAGAAACAGAGCTCCCTCCTTCAGTATTTTTGTCCTCCTGCCTGTAGCTTTATTTTATTTCCTTTTTCTATATTTTCTTGGTCAGTTTTCCATTAATAGGATTTCACTGACAGAAGAAAGACCCCTCTGTTTTTGAACTTATGTTTCAAAGAATTAAGAAAACTGTGGTGGAGATATGGGGTAAATTCTGATGCCCTGTGAATCTGGATGTGTTAAAGCCATGGTCCCCAACCTCCCAGGAGCCAAGAACCTGTTTGTTTGTTTGTTTTTTTATCTTGGGTTGGATGATCCGCTCCCCGTTGCTCACTTCACTGCCTGAGTTCCACCTCCTGTCAGGTCAGTGTTACATCCTCATAGGAGCAGGAACCCGACTGTAAACTGCACAGGAAAGGAATCAAGTTCTGCACACTCCTTATGAGAATCTAATGGCCATGATCTGAGGGGACGGCGATAGCACTGGGGGTAGCTGCAAGTACAGGCTATTGTTAGCAGAGAGGTCTGACTGCACGGAGACCAGAGTAAATCAATTGCTCGCAGACTTGTATCAAAACTATCCCCTCTACCCTGTCCCATGGAAAAATTGTCTTCCCTGAAACCCATCCCTGTGCCAAAAATGTTGGGGACCACTGTGTTAAGGGCTAGGAGGGGAAGAACAAAGATCTCCTGAGTGTTTAGTGTGAGCTGAATCACTTTGCAAATATTCTCCTAACGATTCCCTCCTGGAAAACTTTGAAAGACATATTTTTGCTTTTGTCTTAAAAATAAAGAAGGATTAAGTAATTAATTTAAATGATACCTGGTAAGTGTCAGGTTTTAAGATTTTAAAATAGGTCTGTCTAGATGGAAACACATAGGCACAAAATTCTCCCAATAGGAAAACCAATTCTAAAGAAATTCATAAAACATATCAGCCTAAGATAGACCAATGGTTGAAATAACTTAGGATGGAAAAAGATGTCCTTGAAAATACAATGAACAGGCTGCAAAGAATGTGTCCAGTCCCATCCCCTAACCCAGCCCTGCTCTATCCACTTTTACCTTTTTGACTCTTTTAGGTACAATATGAAATTACATCTCAAACTGTATTAGAATGGATTGTTTATGTATAAATATGAATACTGTGGTCTTGCATTTTGAGGACAAGCTGTTCCTCCCAGAATCCTTTCAGGCTTCTGCAGGCTGCGTCCTTAGGGACCCACACTAGGTGACCAAAAGTCTTTGCTTTTCTCATTCTCTTGTTTCATTTGTCTCTTTTTAATAGTTGCAGCCAATTTGAGTTTGAAATGGTTCGGTTCACTGCAGAGATTAAAGAATAATTTTGTTTACTCCTAATTCAAATGAACCTTCTGTAGGGGAGTTAGTTATCTCAGGCCTGAGGACTTGCTCCAGGAAATAAAGGGGAGATTGTTTCCAAGCTTTGCAAACCATAAACCCACAAATCTGGCAACCCCTCACCCTTTCATTTCTTCTCACATCCAACCACCAGTAACTGAAAAAAGCTCCAAAGTTTTTTCAGTGGTTAAAACTCTCCAGATAAAGTAGGGAGATTTCTTGGAAGGGAAGGATTTGAATTTACATGGACTAAAGAGGGCTGAAACCCCCTTAGGACTCTGGGAATTATAACTGTGCTGAGATCATGTTTGAGTGTCAAGTCTGGGAAGCTCAGGTCATAGTAATATCTATAATTTTATGTAATTTTTTTGAAGCTCAACATAGGGAAGAATCTAGGCTGAATTTTCCTAGACTCTGAGGAAATAACAGAAGCACATACAAAGAGGTCTCCCATGAAAATCATCTGTAATTAAAGTAGAAAATCATAGCTGCATTAAGGATGATCTCTTCTCTCTCGACAACATAATATTTACTCCTCTGTCTGTCACTAAAAGCACAGGGGAAGAGAATTCTAGGTTTTTTCTTTGTAATAATGCCCAGTTGGAGCTTAGCTAGAGGTGTCCACATCCTTGCTCTTTCTATGTTCAGAGGGCTAGTTAGTCCATGACCCAGATGAGTCTTTTCCTTTTCTTAAGTCATCCCAGCCCTTTCATTAACCCAAAGCTACTGAAAAGACAAACAGTTCAAGTAACTGGTAATATATTTTATAGGAAATATTTTATAAAACACTGGCAGCACAGGGCTGTGGAAATTGAGAACCATTCAATCCTCCACTGTATTCTATTTTGAATAGTCAGTGAGTTTTCCTCCTGCTTTGTCAGGATGCATTTCTGCCCCTTAGAAATTGGAGTCCATTCATCTCCGCGCTGTACTTTTGTAATTGAACTATGAGATGTTTTCCAAACAGTTTAAATGTATGTTTTTATTATGCTGAAGTTCTGTTTTCAATGGTTTTAACCATATTCCTTAGGCAGACAGAGACAGGGTAGAAATTCTTTACCAGGAAGAGAAGACTATCATTTCAAACTGATGGCTTTAAGTGAGTTGAAAAAAATTATAGTAATCATGAAGAGGAAAATGTACCAAGCACTCATAGGCAATGCATCTAAAAACATAACCACCTCAGCATTGCTCAATCTGTAACTTGGCACGAAATGTCTATAAAGATCAATATTTCTGGACTGATAATTCATGGAGAACAGATATCCTAATTCAATCAAAGACGTGTTCTTTCTATACAGAAAAGAAAATGGCCATTATAACTGGCTGCCCAATATTTTAATAATTTACTAAAATGGTGGAGAAACAGGCTAGTCCAGGGCTCCTGAAACAGTTGATTCAGAATGGGAAAATGTTCTGTGGCCTGGTAAAATGTAGGAAGCTATCAAGGCGACAAGGTTTTAATTGAACAAGGACCATCATTGTCATGGGGAAAAAAAAAAAAAAAAAAAGAGCATGCAATCCTAATATGTGCACATTTTTTAGCTCTAAATATTAAATCCAACAAATTATTCACTATCAAACAAATTTAAAAGGATAACATAAATAAAAATATAAATTAAAATGCTTACCTTTTCTTCCCAGTGGAGAACTTTGAGCAATTCCCTGGATGAAAATACTATGACTTGCTGTTCCCTGTCACAAAGGATTCTTTCTGATCAAATGCAGCACTCCCTTTGGTATTCTAGAGGGTTAATTCCACCATGAGTCATATCATTGGATTAAGAACATATTGACATAGATGGCTCCATATAAATATGACTTTTGGGATAGGTAAAAGATTAAGCTATTATACATGTTCTGTCTTCATGAATTTGTTTTTTCAAGCTAAAAGTAATTTCCTGAACAAAGTAAAACCATCTCAGACTCATAGATTCAAAATGGCCACAGCCCAAGAGGACAGATTTGAGGACCTGGAATTGTATCAGAGGATCCTGGGTGACTTTTGCCCCTTGAGTGTCATAAAAGAGGGTGTATAAAGAAATAAGCAGCTGAGGCACATGGATTGCCTGAGCTCAGGAGTTTGACATCAGTCTGAGCAAGACCCAAGACTGTCTCTAAAACTAGCCAGGCATTTGGCCGGGTGTAAGAGGATGGCTTGAGCCCAAGAGTTTGAGGTTGCTGTTAGCTATGATGCCACGGCACTCTACCAAGGTACCCAGGGTAACAAGGTGAGACTCTGTCTCAAAAAAGTTTTTAAAAGAAGGAGAAATATGGAAAGTTCACTTATTAAAGAACGAGCAAACAATCAAACATCTGTGTCTTGCCTGGCTTGAGCCTTCCCATTCAGTTCACCACCATGGTTTCCCTACATGCTATGAGTCTCTCTTCTAGAAAATAGCCAACATTAATTGCTTCAAGGACACCCTGACTTCTCACATCAAAGCCATTGCCCTTACCTCTCTAGAACCACCACAACAGCTCCTAATGGCGCCATGCTCTGCCTTCTAATCAGGCATGAGTAAAAGAGACTAATCAACATGGGAGGATTAGAGGATCTCTTGCTTTGTACATTTCAAGGAGAAGGATGCATTATGAGTTTCCTTTTTTTGAAAAAAAAAATACTCAGATGTGTAAGTTTGAAATATAATAGATGATATAATTTTAGTTTGCTTCTTTTTTCTATCAGGTTAAAAATATCTTTCAAATAATTATCTTCTCATTGGATTTTCTTAGTGTCAGTTTCAGAATTACATTTGGGAGTTTTTATTACTTGATAGTGTCTTTCTACTATTAATCATGCTCTTTAGTAGATGTTAAATTTGACTTGATTTTTTGAGAGATTGATACTGGTGACCTTAGAATGAGGAAAAATCACAATGATATTTAATACCAAAGTCTGATCATTATGCTAGGTGCATATTAATGATAGATTTGATAATGCATTTAGAACTGAAACATCAATTTTTTTTTCATTTTTCTTTACTCTTATGGAAAATCTCCATACAAATTCTATGGCAGACCACTAAAACATATCATCAAAATACCTGATTAATGTTCTTTGTAGAATGAAACAACACAGGGGAACAGTTTGGAAGCACACTGTGGACAATATTGGGAAAGTGAAGCCACTTCACTTCATTGTTGGAGCAATTTCTGTTCAAAGATATGAAACATTATTTGGGCACTTAATATGTGCTGAGCCCTGTGTTAGGACCTGGATACATAGATGAATAAGAATTATTGCTTGCCCTGGAAAAGCTCATATTCTGGCATGAGAAAGACACACAAATACTATGTAAATTCTGAACAAGGTCACATAAACCCTGTTAAAGGTGCATAAAAATTGTTATGAGATCCCAGAAAAACATTATCCAACCTAGCATGGCAGAGAGTGGGGAGTTCATCTGGGCAAAGATAGCAGGTGAAGGGAGTGGGATTGTGGGAGAATGAGGAGAAAGAAGAGTGTAAAGACACAGAGTTTAAAACACCACCCACGTCTCCAGACTATTCGTTTCTTTTCTCTTGGCTTTCTTGTTGGTCAGCAAAGATGAAACATAAATGAAGCAAAAGTTTACTTAGACATGGAAGGTGTTCTTAGTTGCTGAGTTAGCTTAGGTTTCTGAGTTAGAATAAACTTTATGTCATCATCTCCCACAACTACCAGGAAACAAGACCAAAGCCAGGTCTAATGTGTATACCTGGACTCAGCGTTACTGAAAAGGCCCAGATAAAAAACAGTGCCTTTCTCCAAAGTCCACCCTCCACCCTCGTGCAGGCAACATAGAGTCTTCAGCTCAGCTACACGATCATCCATATCCCAGATTCCAATGAAGCATGAAACAATTTCTATGCTCCTTTACTGAATCCTTACAGGATGCTCTCACAGGTGCGTGCTGTGCTTTTTGGTTCGCCTATTCTACTTTCGCTATCTTTCTCTAAATGATTCCCAAGAGCATATCTTTCATTTTTCTTCTTTATTGACATTTGCAAGTAGTCAGCACGGTTGATCATATTTCTCACTCATTTTAAAACATTTTATTTTTCTAAGCAAAGAAGTTTTGAGCCCCTGGTGGGCCAAGACGTCATGAAAGTTCTGGCCTTTATTCTAAAACTTAAAATTTCAAATGATTCTGAGTCATACACCTCACACTTGTCTGTTAGATTTGGATACTTTCTTCTTCCTTTTAGTAGTGCTGAGACATTTGTTACAACTAAAGTACATTATGCTGGGCCCACAATTAAAGTACATTAAGATCCCCTTGGTTTGCAAAATTTTTTGACATGTAGTAAGAAAATTATAGATGCTCCAAGGTATTCAAAACCTGAGAATTCCAACCCAACATTATCTGATGAGTCCTCGAGTTCAACTTGCAGATTTGGGCAGCTTCTCTGTCAGCAAGATTTGTCTGTCAGTGAGAACAGTAAGAGAGGCTTGGCATCATTTTTAGAAGAGTCAGCTTGCTTTCAGAGGATGGCATTCACCTTTAAAACACCTCTCTAAGACCACTGATGGGTTCACACTGTAATTCTCACCTAGAAGCTTGAAATTTAAAGGCTAAAGTATTTGCCCAAAGATAAACAAATCTAATGCAATAGGATAAAAATACATTTTTTTATTTGAAACACCCTGTATTTGTCTGCTTAATTTTTATTATTATCACTCCAATAAAGGCACTGTTACATTGTATTTCTAGTACCAAGTGATTGTGTGAGATGGTACCTACTAGTCTCTGAGGTTGAATCTACAGCATCCATTCTGCCCTCAATGTTTACTCCAAGCCAATCATGAGAAACAGAGTCCCTTTTTCAGTGACTGGTCTGGAAATGGAAGTATGATCTAGTTAGTCTTAGCCAATAAGGCATGAAAGAAAGTTTTACGGGAGGTTCTTGGAAGCATTTTCTTGCTTCTAAGCAGTAAACATGGGAGAGACACTCTCCTTTTCCTTCCCCTGGATAATGTAGTATCTGCCCTGGCAGGCATCACGGGGGTGGGGGTGGGGCTGTTACTGTGTGCTGAGGCTGAAGCACACACAGGACCCTGGAGGAGGAGGGGGTCGCTCTTCTGAAGTTGCTCTACCTCTGCACTTGTCACGTGAGCTAGTCATTTTCATTTCTGTTTAAGCCAGAGGACATTTTCTACTTTTTACCATTTTGAGAGAATCTTCTCCGATAAAAACAGACTTAGGATCTTGAACTAGAGTCTTCGTTAGCCAAAGGTATTTCTCAGTTAAACATTACCTAGAAGTAACATTACCTGGAGAGATTCAAAAAAAGAACAAGCCAGGCAGATGCATACTGGACAACCTAAGGTGGGGGAGCATGTGTCAGATTCCTCTTGTCCATACAAGAAGCACACAAAACCAGCCTCCTTTCCCCTTTTCTCCACACCAGAGGTTCTTATGTGTGTTCTATGAACCCTTGGAAGTCTGGTGATAACAAAAGACCACTTCTCAGATAAATATTTTTAAATTAATAAAAGGAAATATATATGATTACAAAAAAATTATATTTCAATAGCTATCAAAATGTTTTAAAAACTAAATTTGTTGTGTATATTTCATGTGTTTCTTCATTAATGGCTTATATAAAAGGCTTAGCCTATATCTAAGAGCTACTATAATTTCAAAGTAGTTAATGAAAATATTTTAAGGTATCTGCAGATATAAAATGATGCAAAAAGCATGCAGTTCCTATTGGTCATGGTCAAAGTCTTTTTTTTTTTTTTAATAGTTATTGTACTTTCACTGAATCTTTTTGGGGGCAGGGTACAATATACAATTTGAAATATTTTCATCAAAATGGTTAACATAGCCTTCATGGCATTTTCTTAGTTATTGTGTTGAGACATTTATATTCTACGTTTAGTAAATTTCACATGTACCCTTGTAAGATGGTGGGACCACACAGTCTTTGTTAATACTTCTGTGGGTTATTAATTGAAGAAATGCTTACTTTCATTTATAATTAGTTAAATAATAATATAATGTATTTTTATCCAATTTCATAAGCCCTCCAAATTCCATCTGAAGAATTCTTGATTAGAAAGTCCTGGTCTTACCTTTTAAAAGATAAATATTCCAATCCATCTTGAAGGCATCATTTTGTGCTTTGCTATGAGGCCTGTGTATGTAACATTAGAGCCACAACTATGTACTTCTATCATGTGTAAATCAGGACTGCTGCCATCTCAAATCTTTATCATTTGTGTTCAAAAATCTCTGCCTTGTTACTTTTACTTAGCTACTTATGATTTTGGCTGGGGACTTTCTAGACAGCTTCTAAGAAATAGCTTTTTGTTGTTAGGGAGAGTAATTCTGATTTTTCAAAATTATTTTGTTTTTCTGTAACATCTAGCAATTGAAATATTGCATGACTCTTGCTTAGAAATAAGCTCTCTGACTAGGGGGTATTATTAATCTTAGGGAGGGAAAAATTAAGAAAGTAAAATTTGTTATCTGCTAAAATGCCAGTCCCAACGACTCTAATTCCTACACATATTTTGTTGGCCCAAACCTCAAATGTAATTCTCTAAAAATTGCTTAAGGCTTTACTTCATACTTAATTAACAATTTAGAGAACAAGAAAACACATTATTTTATGACTTTGCAGAGCCTTCTGACAAAACTCTATGTAAAGTTTAAGAAGGAGAAAAATGTTTTTGTTAAGGACATTGCTATCCCTGGCCCTCCTTTCAAACTCCTGTGGTCAAAATATTTCATTTGGGACCTTTCTTCTGACTTATTCCAATGAACCTTGTGAAATGCTTACATCTCCTCATTTCAAATAGGATTTAATATAAAAAAATGGTGCCTCTTTTTATTGAATGGTAGGCTAGCTAAATGAGTAGAAACATGGAAGGGGCAATAAGCTATTAGAGTACAGATTATACAATCTTGGGCAATCTTGTTGATTCAACAGTTCTCCCAGCTTCCACTATTTATAAAATCAGGCATATTTTAGCAATAAGTTTCATATAAAATGAGCTGTCTGATGTTTTAATGTTGTCCATAGGTGTAACTTTTCTATTGATTGAATTCTTATTGTTAATGGAAGCTGTAAGAAGCTACTGGAAGACAGTCTCCTTGGGGTTTCCATTTGATTTAGTTTTCATCATTTCCTGAAATGGCTAAGCCTCATTAATGGGTACTATTTCTACTTTCTAAAGCTACTTCCCTAAATCTTCACCTGAAGCTTATCAAGCTTCAATAATGAAAAATGAGAAAGAAACTGGTGGGCATTAGCATTAGAGTCATCATTAGAGACAGGAATTAGATCACTAAAAGTTACTGCACCCATAATGACAATCGGGATAACAGATGAATCAAAGAAGTAGCAGGGTTGTTTAGAAAGAATCATACAAAATTGAGTAAAATGAAAGGCTTAAAGTTTTCAACTTACTTTCTTAAAAGAATTTGAATTCAACTGATTTCTTTTTTCAGGTACAGGTGATATAAGATCTTTTTCAAGAATGAAACCATAAAATCCATGTTAATGAATAAAAAATTTATTCATTTTTCTATTTTTAAAGTAATTTTTTAATACAAATAATTTGATAGAACTTTCTCAGCCTAGTAAAGGACATCTATGAAAAACTTACAGCTTAGATCACACTTAATGATAAAAGACTGATGCTTTCCTCCCAAGCACAAGGGCTAGACACTCTGTTGCCGTTGAATATTGTACTACAAGTTCTGGCCAGGGCAATAAAGCATGAAAAAGATATAAAAGGCTTCCATATTGGAAGTTAAGGAGTAACTGTTCATAGATAACATGATCTCATATGTGTTTATAGATAATTCTAAGGAATCCACTAAAAAACTATTAGAATTTATAAACAAGCTTATCAAGATTTCAGGTTATGAGATATATAAAAGTCATTTCTAGGTATTAGAAATAAGCCTGAAAGTGAAATTAAAAAAAACAATTCCATTTACAATAGTATGAAAAAAAAACAAATACAGAGATACAAATTTAACAAAAGAAGTATAAAACCAGAACTCTGAAAATGATAAAACATTATTGAAAGGAATTAAAGGAGACCAAAGAAGTGGAAAGACATCCCACATTCATGAATTAGAAGACTTACTATTAAGATAGCAATATTTACTAATGTCATCTACAAATTGGGTGCTGTAGCTTTGTGGTTAGCATGACAGACCCGCACCCCAAGGGTGGCAAGTTTGAACCTCACCTGGGCCTGATGAACAAAAAAACAAAAGAAAGACAAACTGTAATGCCATCTACAAATTCAATGTAATCCCTATCAAAGTCCCAGCTGGTCTTTTGCTACAAATTGGTAAGCTGATTCTAAATGTATGGAAATGCTAGAGACCAAGAAAAGTCAAGCAATTCTGAAAGCAATAACAAAGTAGGACTCATACACTTCTCAGTTTCAAAACTTATTACAAAGCTATAGTCATCAAAGCACTGTGCACTGGCACACGGATAAACACATAGATGGAAGGGACAGAATTGAGAGTCTAGATATAAAACTGTTTGTGCTCAGTTTATTTAAATTTGGCTACCAACATGATTCAATGAGGAAAAAGACAGTCTTTTCAACAAACGATGGTAGACCAAGCAAATATCTACATGCAAGGAATAAAGGTGTATCCCATCAAATGCAAAAAATTAATTCAAAATGTATTATGGACCCAAATGTAAGTAAAACTATAAGACTCTTAGAAGATATCATAAGAGTAAAACTTCATGAACTGGATTCAGTCAAAGTTTTTTTAGGCACAACTCCAAAAAGACGAAAGAAAAAAAGGAAAAATACATTTCCTCCAAATTAAAATATGTATGCATCCAATGACACCATCAAGAAAAGAAAAAAGTAAAAAGATAACACACAGCATGGGAGAAAATATTTATAAATCTAGTATCTGACAAGGGTCTTTCATCTAGAATATTTAAAGTACTCTTAAAACTTAACAATAGGCTTGGCACCTGTTGTTCAGTGATTAGGGTGCCAGTCACATACACCAAAGCTGGCAGATTCGAATCTGCCCCAGGCCTGCTAAAAAACAATGACAACTGCAACAAAAAAATGGCCGTTGTGGCAGGTGCCTGTAGTCCCAGCTACTTAGGAGGCTGAGGGAAGAGGAGCGCCTGAGCCCAAGAGTTTGAGGTTGCTGTGATATTTTTTCTGGTCTCTCCTAGCCCTAAACTTCTCATATTTTATGGTCAGTTTTCAAAATACATAATAGAAATACTGTGCATACCTAGAAATGATACAACAAGGGTGGCAGTATTAGTCTCTTGTCTGTTAAGGTTTAACATTTATGTCCCAGATTTTGGAAAAGTCCAGCATGCTCCCCATGATCCTCACAACCAGTTCTTGGGGTGCTTCCATTCTCATGGCTATCTCAGGTTCCCAGATGCTGCTTCTCTGTTCAGGGACTCCCACTTCTTCATTATGCTGACTGCAGTTGCAATTCTTACCTTTTCTGTAATCTCTACCAAGCAGGACGTTTATATATGTATTCACATGGTTTTCCACACCAACTACCTAAAATTCAGTTGTCGGTGACTTGTTAATGTTAAAAGTCCCTTGGTTACTTCTACAGTTTTACCTTCAGGTTCTCTTATCCATTGAATTGTGTTCCCAGAAAATTCACATGTTAAATTTGTAACCTCAGAGTGTGACTGAATTTGGAAATAGCATCCTGTAGATGTCGTCAGTTAAGATGAAGTCATACTGGTATAGCGTGGGCCCTAATCCATTTAAACTAACATCCTTATAAATAGAAGAAATGTGCACACAGATATGTCCAGAGAGAAAACACTTGACAATCAAGGTAGAGATCAGGGTGACAGAGAAAAAGCCAATGCCCACCAAACATTCTAGCAAAGCACAAGAAGGCAGGAGAAAGGCATGAAGCGGACTCTCCCTCCTTCCCTCTCAGCCCTGGGAAGGACCAACCTGTCCAACGCTGTGACCTTAGACTTCAAGCCTCCAGAACTGTCAGATAATAAATTTGTGTTGTTGGAGGTACCCAATTTGTGGTACTTTGTAATGGCAGCCCTAGCAAGCTAATGCAAGTTCCCATTGTTTTCCTGGGTTCTAGTAGTTTCTAGTTCCACTTCACTTTACTCCTCTGCTATTATTTTATGTTTGCAATGCATAAGTTTTACTCTCCCAGGCGGCGCCTGTGGCTCGAGGAGTAGGGCCTCGGCCCCATATATTGGAGGTGGCAGGTTCAAACCCAGGCCTGGCCCAAAACTGCAAAAAAAAAAACAAAGCAAAACAAAATAAAAAACAAATAAGAGTTTTGCTCTCCCTTCGAGGCTTTGGCCCCTGCCCTCAGGGTCTCATCTTCCACTTCCAGGTTGTTTGTCAAAATCTTCTCTTCAATAAAGACAACTTCTCTAAAGGTAATTCTGGTGCCAACAGTTAAATTAATAAAATATTTATGCCTTACATTTGCCTGAAATTCACGGACACTTAACAGTTTGTGAAAGTTGTCAGAATCAAAATGCAGTCCCTTGTGTTAAAAGAAATAACAAACAAAAACTTGACAAATACAGCCAGGGAAGGCCAAGAAGAGAGGGTTCTGGTGCATAAATGCCTGATAATAAAACTTTCACAAAATCCAAAGGCTATCCCAACCTTATACACACACAAAATACTTCAGCAAGGACATCTGCCCAGCAACTGCCTGTTCAACCGTAGACTGGAGTCATCCTTGTTATTAATTCCCATAGCCAAGGATAATTAAAACAATTATGCAATCTTCATTTTTCCTTTAAAAACCTTCGTCTTCCTTTGTATGCACATAATTTAGTACAGCACATGTATTCCCATTGCAATGCCCCATTCTCAAATAAATGCCATTTTCTTTTAAAGAGCCTCTCTCTGTTTGTTACTTAGTTTGACAAGTTGAAAGAAGGTTGAAATTAGGTAAGCTGATGCCTCTATTTATGCTTGTATATTTGCTTTTGGTTTGTTTGTTTGTTTGTTTGTTTGTTTAACTAAAGAAACATATATGTAAAGAAGGGAGTTATCCAAGTTTACAACATAACTAATATTTTAGCAATATTAGGCCAGACCCAATATGTTTCATTTTAGTTTGTTTACTTTGGCTTGGTCTTGGTTGAGAAGTTTTAGTTTAGTTCTTAGCTTTTATTTATTTCTTTTACCCACAACATGACTGTCTCTAGAAAACATTGCCTTATTATGCAGAAGTTGTAATACAAAGCACATCCTGAAAGCTTTTGAGCCAAGTTCTTAATGATTTAATGCCATCCTGAAGTTTCAGTATCTTCCTCCAAAGAAATTGTAATCTATTAATTCATTTTTTTAATAACAAATACAAAATTATATATGTTTATAGCGTACAACATTGTGTTTGATATATTACATCATGGACTGGTCACATTGAGCTACTTAACATGCACATCATCTCACATACTTACCATTTTTTTTTTGTCATTAGAAAACTTAAGATCTATTCTTCTAGCAATTTTCAAGACCACAATACATTGTTATTAATTACAGTCATCATGTGTGCAATAGATCTCTTACTTTTATTCCTAAATATTTAACTGAAATTATATGTTCTTCGAATATCTCAACATCTCCTGAACCTGGTAACTAACATTCTACTTTTTGCTTCTATCAATTCAATTTTTTTTTAGATTCTGCATAATGATGGTCCCCAACTTTAATAATAGTTCAAGTTTACATACCTACCAACTGTGCACAAGGGTTTCTTTTTCTTAACACCCTTAATAACACTTGTTATCACGTCTTTCTGATAGTATCCATTCTAACATGTTTGTTAAATGTGATACCTCTTCGCATTTTTCTGCTAATTAGTGATGTTGGGCATGTTTTCATATACTTGTTGGTCACTGTTATGTCTTCTTTTGAGAGATATCTATTTGGATGTTCTGCCCACTTTTTAGTCAGGTTATTTATTTTCTTGATATTGAGTTGTTTGAATTCCTTATATACATATAATATTTTAAATATTAACCCTTTATCAGATGAATGGCTTTCAAATATGTTCTCCTATTTCATAAGTTGTCTCTTTCCTCTGTTAATTGTTTCCTTTGATGAGCAATTTTTAGTTTGATATAATTCAATTTGTCTATTTTTGCTTTTGTACCCTTGTTTTTGAGATTATTTCCAAAGCAATCATTGCTCAGACAAATGTTACAGAGCTCTTTCCTTAAGTTTTCCTCCAGTAGTTTTACAGTTCTTAAACTTATTTTTAAAGCTTTAATCCATTTCGAGTTATTTTGAGTTGATTTTTGTATACGGTGTGAAGTAAGAGTCTAATTTCATTCTGCAAGTGAACATCCAGTTTTCCCAATACCACTTATCAAAGAGATTGCACATTTTCCATTGTGTGTTCTTAACATCTTTGTTAAAAATCACTTCACTGTAAATGTATGACTTTATTGCTGGCCTCTTTATTTTGTTCCACTAGTCTATTGTCTGATTTAAGCCAGTTCCATAACGTTTTGATTACTTTAGCTTTGCAGGAGGCTCTGAAGTCATTTATTATGATGCCTCCAGCTTTGTTCTTTTTGCTTGGCCATTTGGGATCTTTTGTTATTTTATACAAATGAGACTTTTAGATGGTAGAGGAAGACTTTATTGTTCCTGTTTACAGGTTTTAGTGGTTAAGTGCCCAAGGTTTCCCAATGAAAAATTAAATTGAGAAATGTCTGTGTATCTTATTCTTGATATTTTTGAGGCAGGAATTTTGATTAAACTCTCTGAAAAATATCAAGATAGATTAAATAAGGTCTTTCTGTTAGTTCTCGTCTCTGTCCCACCTGCACTGCTGGCGATAAGTCCTCCTAACATAAGTCCTAATTAATTATATCCCTTCTTCATACCCCAGTTTTTCTCAGTCCCTCTCATTTGCACCAAGTTCTGAATCTTCTATTCACATTCCTGACTTCAATTTACTTTCCCAGAAGTATAATCTAATCTCAGATACTTCTTCCGGCACATTTCTCTAGAGCAAAAACAAAAGCAAAGTGAAAAAACTGTTCATATTTACTTTCTTGGACGTTCTCTCCATTTTCTTTCTTTCATGCCTATGATCATGTTCTCTTGCCTTGAAGCACTTTTCCCATCCTTGACTCCATGTATCTAAGCTTTATCTTGACCTCAGGTTTCATATTAACTCCACCTTTGTAAGGAAGCATCCAAGAAGACAGGGCTTTGGGATGACAAGTGGGCTTTGGGATGTGGTTGGGAGTTTTCTTACCCAGTACTTCACTGCTATCTTTTCACAGCATTTGCTGCCTTGTTGTGTAGTTATTTGTAGCCTTTTTTAATGCCATTTCTTTTTTTCTATTAAGTCATAGCTCTGTACATTAATGCCACTATGGGGTACAATGTGCTGGCTTTATATACGATTTGAAATACTTTCAGGAAACTGGTTAGCATAGCGGTAGGTTTACCAGGTGGCACCTGTGGCTCAGAGGAGTAGGGCACTGGCCCCATATACTGAAGGTGGTGGGTTCAAACCCAGTCCTGGCCAAAAAGAACTGCAAAAAAAAAAAACAAAACCATAGCCTTTCACTGCATTTTCTTAGTTATTGTGTTAAGACATTTATGCCATTTCTTAATTATGGTTCCCCAAAATTAAAATAATAGCTAAGGGGCTTTGTTTTGACTAAGACTGGCCTGTCACTGCTAATGTTCTATTAACAGTTCCTTTGTGTTTATTCTATGAAGATATATCTTGTGAAATTTTATGTATTTATTCATATTTTCTGTCACTTATTCCGTTGTACCTATTAATTATGCAGTAGTATGTAGATGAATCTCATATTTTAACCTATCGAAAGCAACAGTTTGATTTTCTTTGGGAAGCTGTTATTTTTCTCTGAAGGACTCCTGTTGAGGTTTTCTTGATGTTAGAGATGAAATATCAAAGAGAAATGTAGGATTAGGAGGGAAAAACAGTTCTCCTCTTCCACTGCTAAGACTAAAGAGAGCAAGGAATCACAGGGTTGGTTGTTATTTGCTGCCTCCTGAACTAAGGAATAAATTTAAAGTATTTGCATATTTTACAGAGGAGCAGGAGAGTTCTGCCTTCAAGCAGCGCTTCTTCCCAACTAAAACGCATTCACAGAAAATCAGGCTGTCTCATGGTGACATTTGCATTTCAGATTAACTGGCAGGCCAATAGAAACTCCGAAACTGACAGCTTAATACATCAATACCTTTTCAAGGAGGACTCATCAAAATTAAACTCCCACCCCACTGCACCTATATTCACCGTCATGTTCTGGATTTATAGGTGCAGCTTTAGAACTGGAAATAATATGGCTTCACATAAAATGTCTAGGTAACTTAAGAAAAATCTTTATTTCTTTCCATTTTACAGTAATATAAAGTTTTCATCCAGCCACATAAAACTCAAATCCTTGTACTGCTGTGCCAATCTATATTTCAAGAAAACTTGAATTTTAAAGATTGGAAACATACCGAGTCAGTTTCCCTGACACTGCAATTGGCTGCTCCTATGCCCATTAGCTTTACTTCCCAAATGTACCGTGAGCTGCAAATCACTTGTGCTCTGTAAATATAATCAGCAAATGCCACAAGGGTATGAAAGAGTCCAGGACATCAAAAACTATCAGGCTGTGGGCTAGAGAATTTTATTTTGCATCCACATTCCCTCCCAATGGAGAATAAACTCTTAGTTAGAAAAGAAAGACTACCCTGGGAATTGTGTCTTATTTCCCCATGGGATGTTTAAATCCATTAGATGTATTTAGTCATGTAGCACATCTCTGAATATAATCATATGAACCTGTGTTCCGAGTTAGTCGGTATTGACCAAGGACACTCTGGACCTGAGGGCTCAGTCTTCTGTGAGACTGAGAGAGAGAGGTGTGTGACAAAGCTCGACTTTCCACATTTCACTGTTTAAATAATACTCAATTGTAGGAAGCTGTTGCTTCAGGATTTTTGCTTCTACAATTATTCTAAATAAAAAAGCAAATGTTTATAAGATAGAGATAATCACTCAAAGCACTGAATTCAAAGGTTAGTATTATATGTGGCCCTGGGGGGAAAGGGGGAGGGAATGATGTTCTAAATCTATAACGTCCAAGCTGAAACCCAAAGTATCCCATTTGGCCAGTTAATTCAAATACCTTGTTAGTCTAGTAAAAACATATAGGATGGGTACGTTACTTGCCCAGTGGTTTTCTGGGCAAGAACCCCCTCCCATCAGAAAAGCTTTGATGAGGTTTCCTAAAACATTCAGATTCCTAAGATCCTTTACAGCCTTAGAGAGTCAGCATCTCCAGGGATGGGCTGAAGAATCAGCAAGAGTAAAGATCACCCTCCAAGGAGTCTGATTTGCAGCTAGGTCTGAGGAACAATAATGTAAACTAATGTAAACTACAATAATGTACACTTCTCTAGCAGCTGGTCCAAGGATATTGAGGAATTATTTCAAAGCTTTCATATTTCCTTAAATTTTGATTACTTTATTCCTTTCATATACTTGTATAGGAAATAGAGTGTGGTGAGTAATAAACTGCCTATCTCAGTTAAATTAACTACTTTTGCCCATTCCCTGATCATCCGCACAACCACCTTCATATTCTGATATCTCAAACATCTACCTTTGCTCGTGAATTATTTTGCACTCCTGGAGCACGTTTTATAGTCGAGGAATTTATGTTCTGTTCAAGAAAAGAATAATTTTTTTTTAATTTGATGAAATGTTATATAATCATATGTGCAATAATAATGATTTTTCAAAAACAAGCTAAGGGCATAAAAACTGATAAAAGACATGGCAAATTTCAGGGAAGACTTTTCGAAGGAAGAGATCTTTCAGATGAGAATCCCAGTGCTGATGAAGAGTGCCTCTTGTGTTTTTCCTGTTATGAACATTCATTCCACTAATGTTTGTCCCAGCCTGAATAAACATTAGTGGACTGAATGAATGACAAGAGTAAGGCCTCCTGAGAGTCTAGAAAATAAGCCTAAATAGCAGTGCGATCTCAGAATGTTCTAGGAACAGCAAGAAGGTCAATGTGGCTTCAGACACACGTGTAGAGTGAATCAGGAGGCCAGGAAGAGAGGGCTGGGCTGGGGCCTACTAAATAGAGCCCAGAGGTCTTTGTACAGAGTTTGGGCTTTATTGTATGTAGAGTGGGGAATTATCAGATCATTTCAGTCAGAATGGTGATAGACTTTAGTTTATGTTCTATGACCATCACTCTAGCTGCTGTGAAGACAGTGGATCATGGCATCTAAAACCAAAAGCAGAAAGATGAGAGAAGAGGCCACGGCAAGGATTCAGAAGCAGATGGAAGTCACAGACCCATGGAGGAGGGCTCAGCTTCCGGATATATTTGAAGGGGTGCCAATAGGCCTTGCTTATGGGTTAGTTGTGGGGTGTAAGGGAAAGAGAAGAGTCTATGGTTAACACCAATAAACCAACACCAATATTTGGTTTGAGAAACTGGGGAGATGGTACAGATTCCTGAGATCAGGAAGAACAAAAAGAAACAGGGGCGGAGAGATGGGGAACACAAGTCCTGTCTTAGATGTAGAAGATGAAAATGCCCATCAGACATCGAGTAAGGACGTCCAGTGGGCAGATGGATCCCTGTGTGTAGTTGTGGGTTAGTTATGGTGGACAGAGACTTGCGAGTGCTCAGCACGGTGCACACCTGGATGGGCCTCGCTGCCCCCAGCTTACCTTCTCTGCTTTCCTTGCTCTCATTTCCATGATTCCTCCCACCTCCACTCCCCTGCCACCTTCCTCCTCTCTTCCTGTGTTTCTTCCTCCATGATGTAGAGTACTTTTAGAATCCAATGCCCTCTTCATTTTTCTCCCTGCATTTTTTCACCATGGGATGTGTTATTTCTGGCTTAGAAATACACATTCACACCAGGAGATTTGAGCTCTGCCGTACAGCTCATTAAGTCACCCTCCCCTCTCTGAGCCTGCATTCTCGTTTGTGAAACATGCAGTGAAGTTATGTTTGTGGATGAGCAGAGAATGGGACGCCTGGACACTTACCCTGCTTGAAGCCCGCTAGGTCAGATTTTGTTGATACCATCATTGTTGTTGTAAATGATGATATTTGGATAAAATTCCATTAAATCAAAGCATCTAGGAACAGAAATGTAAGTTCAGAAACCACTGGCTTAAAATGATAAATCATCTTTAAGTAACTTTCTGTCGCTGGATTCAATTTTCCATGCAACTTATGTGGGCTGAAGCAATGCAAGCAGGAGAGATTGGAGTTTAGGGTGTAAAATAAAGATTCAGTATTGTGTGCTATCTTGACATCTGGCAAAATCAGTAGGGCTTTTAAAGGCTTAAACCCCAGCTCCAACGAATAATGTGTTCTAACCAAACAGATCTCCTTATCAAAGGGACATGGGACAGTTCTGCTTTTCCCTGAATAGCAGGTTTCAATTCCTGACCAGCCTGTGAAATTGTTCAAAGAAGCCAATCCCATCCTCCTGTGTGAATCAGGGAACAGCCATGCTCTTGACACTGCAATGTCTGCCTCCCACAGCCTCTGCTTGCCCACCCCGCTCCTGAGCACAACCCCCATGTGGCCCTCCATCACGTGCAGTGTCTTCCTCCCTTGTGTTGTAACTATATGTGACCAAGAAACTGCTGTCCATCTCCTCTGCCCAGTGTAAGGAGTCATGTGTCCGGCCATCTCCATAACTGCAAGGAAGGAACCCCCTCCCTCACCAGGGGGGCAAAGCAATTAAAACAATGATGTTGGACACATTTGTGTAGAAGTTTTAAAAACCAGCAAGTCATTTTGCCTCCAATTCTTTCTTCGGCATCACAATGTCCCAGAAAGAGGCTGTTCCTTCAACCTGGGCCTGACTAAAGAGCTAGAGCCAAGCCTGGAGTACATGTAGACTAGAGAGAAGACAATATTGGTCAGAATAAGCCCCTGAGATTTTGAAGTTGTTTGTTGCCTCAGAATAATTTCGAATAACTCGGTGTAACTTAACCCAAATGATGTGAAAACAGATTTGTATTGGGGAACACAGGGCAAGGGTAAGCAGACGGCATGTGGGATCTGGGACACCAGAGGGAAGGTGAAGGGCATTCTCTCGGTTCTGTACCTAAGTACTGATGTTTTATGGTGGTTATTTTTTACCTTCATCTTTACCCCAATCCTATAGGGTTTGTAATTATCTCTTACCTTAGAAGAGGTTAAGAAACTTGTTTACCATCAACCAGTCAGGTGGGACTTCTCACCCTCAGCACTACAGGCATTCTAAGCTGAATAATTCTTGGTTGCAGGGAGAGAAGTGCTCTCTTGGGCACTGTAGGCTGTTTAACACTGTCTTTGGCCTCCTCCAAATAGTACCTCCCATTCAGAACAATCTCAAATGTCTCTAGACATCACCGGTGTCTTCTGGGGGATCAAACAGAGCCCAGTAGAGAACTACTGCAGTGGAGTCCTGAAATCAAACCCAACTCTACCTGGCTCACGTGGTCTATGCTATTTCTATGAGGCCTCTAGCCAGCACAGAAGGCATGGAAAAGAGGAAGGCAAGGAAGACATCAGCCCTTCTTGACCTACCATGGGACCTACTTGCCCTATTCAAGGAACCAAGAAGGAAGACAGAGTTCTACTTCCTCCACTGACTTTCCAGAAATGGCTTCTGGGCCTAAGCAGCATAGCCCACAGTAAGCAAAAGCTCCCTAGCCTATTTTCACATAGCTGAGACATTCTTCCCCATGGAGAATGTTCCTAATAAATTATAGGTCTGAGCAAGTGATGAGCTTGAAGAAGCATCATGATAAGTCTCTCTTTACTGCTATTAAGAAGAAATAAAACCATGGTTAACCACATGAACCATATGGGGAATAAATCAAGAAAACTTAAATATGCTTCTTTAAAGGAGGGATTTCTTAGGCCAAGAAACATAGTACTGGTTTGCTCTTCTGCCAACCTGTGAAAAGACTCGTGCTTGACTCATGGTGAACTGTGTCCTGTGGCTGGCAGCCAGGAGACATCTGGAGAGGACATGGGCATGAAAGGAATATGCGTCCATGGGGCCTATTCTTGCTTCCTCATTAAGGGGCTGAAATAACACTTAAGTTCCATGGGCTTTGGAAAGGGGATGGGGGGAGTTCAGTTTCTACAAAATTGAATGTTCACATTTCCCTTACTGAGAAGGCAAAAAATGGGAAGCCACCTGTCCTTGGAGACCTGGGCTGATGTCCTGTTCTGTTTTGTACATAGAAGAAGAGTCCCCTTTTCCATGACTGTCCACTTGGTGCTGGTGTGCCCCTCTCCTTCATAAAGACAGCGTCAAAAGCTGAAGACCTGACCCTTCAGGACAGATGCTTACATAATAGAAAACTTCCTCAGTCCATGAGGACTGAGAAAAGGTGCCCCCATGTCTCCCACATGCCTCTGCCTCTTCTGTCACTCCAAGTGTCTCAGCTCCCATTCCACCTTCCTCCTTCAGACAAACAACAAATGTCCTCGAGTAAAACACTCCATGCACACAGCCCACAAAGGCCTGCAGTGCTTGACACCATAACAGCAGAGTCACTTAAACTTGAATCTCCTTTAGGTTTAGTGAAAATTACCCTAGCTACCTTTATTAACCTGCAGATTAAGAAAATTGGGTAGACCTGCCCTTCACTATTTTTCAGACTTCTCCCTTCAAGTTATTGAATTGAATGGTTTTTCCTTTTAATGTCCTCACTGTTACTCATTTCACTTTTAAGTCACTTATTTATTAATAAAAAGTTGGTGAAGAGAATATTGCATAGGGTAGGACATACTTAGCTATGTACTTTGAAGAATAATTCCAGTTCATTATGACATATATGTGGGGGGCTTCTCGAAAATCTAAGTCTAACATATAAACATGCACCATGATTTTATTTTCTCCAAAATAAAATAGCTCACATTCTCCTAGGGAATTGTTCACTGCTTGGTGAAGGCCTTTAGATGAGCCAAGTTCTGACAGGGTGGCACGTAATACAAGGGTCCTGCTGCAGCATCATAGCTGACAGCAAAATTCCTAGGTTGCTCAGTGATGTGTTTCTGATAGTTTGCATTTTGGTTAACTGTTATTGCTTAAACGTGTGCATGCAAATGTACGGAATTTCAGCTGTCTCAAATTTTCTGCTTTGAGGATATGTTTAATCCTCTTTAAGGATAAGTAATTTTTATTATTTTAGAGTTGGTCTTCTATAATGTAATAGCTCCCATTTGCTTGTGAAGCATTTGCTATGGGTGAGCAGCCTGGGCTCCAGGCCACTCCTGGTTAGAAGGGGGTTTTTGAAGCGGGTTTCATTACTTGAGAAGCCTCCTTCCCAGAATAAAAAAAGGAAAACATTCTCAGGCTTTGGAAATATACCTTTGTTTGGTGCAATTGGTCTTTAAAGGATGCCTGAGGATCTAGTGTGTTTATCTGAATGTTGAATATGGATGTGGCATATTTCTAAGAGCCCTAGTTTTTAGAGGGTTCATAGTGTTTCTTTTTCCAATAGTTTTAAAATTTGATTGAATGCTTCTTCTGCTTGAAGTATTTGCTTTTTGTTTTGTTTTCACTTTTTGTTTAACTACCTCACCTCCCTTTGAATGTGCATCACCTCTTTGAATTTCCTGCCACAACTGTTTCAGTTAAAGAAATAAAAAGCAGTTGAGCTGCAATAAACAGTCTTGGGCAAATATTCTTATGACAAAACTGTTTCTTTTTCTTCTGGGTAGATGCCTAGTAATGGCATTGCAGGATCAAATGGGAGGTCTAGTTTGAGTTCTTTGAGGATTTTCCATACATCCTTCCAAAAAGGTTGTATTAGTTTGCAGTCCCACCAGCAGTGTAAAGGTGTTCTCTTCTCTCCACATCTGTGCCAGCATCTGCGGCTTTGAGACATTGTGATGTGGGCTACGCTTACTGAGGTTAGGTGGTAATCTCAGGGTGGTTTTGAGTTGCATTTCTCTGATGATCACGCACAATTAACATAAATGCCCACCAACCCAGGAATGGATAAACAAGCTGTGGTATATGTATTCCACAGAATACTATTTAGCCATTAAAAAGATGGACACTTTACATCTTTTGTCTTAAACTGAATGGAGTTGGAACACATTTTTCTTAGTAAAGTATCACAAGAATCCAAGCTATTCAATTCTCATATGAAGCCAGTAGATGATCTAATATATACCCTCAAAAGAGAAAAACTCAAGTCAATTCAAGGTTGGGGGCAAGGGAACCAGGGAGTAGGGAGAGGGAAGGGAGGGAGTTGGGGGGTAATGGTGTAAGGCACACCTCTTGGGGGGGAACATAATTATAAGGGGGACTTTCCCTAACAAATGCAATCAATGTAACCTAATTCTTTGTACCATCAATGAGCCCCAAACAATTAAAAAAAAAAAAAAAGAAATGAAAGGTAAGAAGGAGGACGTTGGATTTATTTTGTTGTATCCAATTCAGTGTAGTAAATGGTAGCACTTAAATCTATTGTTCTATTGCCTTACACTTCCCCATGTCTACACGGCAAAAGTCACTTAATAAAAAGAAGCCAATCCACTGGGTTTTGGGGTTTTTTTGCCTTTTGTTTGTGTTTTAGCAATTTGAATATTAATCTCAGTTTGTCTATGTCCATAACAAATCAATTACATGAAAATCAATCATTAAGATGACTTTTAAAAAAGTTTTGCATGTATAATGACCTGAGTTTTAATACATCCCCACTTACCTTATTCAAGAATATTTTATGGCAGTAGATAATGGCAAAATTTATTTAAAGCAAAGTGTTATTCTCAAATTCCTTCCTTTATGCTTTCTAGTTTCTAGAACAAATAAAAGTGTAACTTTGAGAAAATCACCTAATAACAAATTTTCTTTATCCAAATAAAATAAATCCTTTTTTTTTTTTGTTATCATATATTTTTTAGTCTCTACATGAGACAAATATTCTCTCCAGACAATTCTAATTGACATATAATGGCTCTGAATCAAAGCATATGCAATACCATTCAAATATAAAGCTTAGAACATTTTTTAGCATAAACTAGGTGCTCAGCAAATACATATTTTTTGTGTGAATGAGATGTCGTTAACAAAATTATAAAACTTCTCCAACTATAAAAACAAAACTGAATTTTCAGAAATATTCCAAGATAAGCTTGAAAGTATAGAAATTAATGGGTCTGAGGAAAGATAAATGGTTCAGAAGCCTAACCATTAAATAATCACCTTTTAACATCACCCCTTTACCTCTACCCCTTTTGTCATTCTAATTTCAATTGTATCTTCTGAATCATCTCAGGAAATTATCTTAGAATCAAGACATGTATAAGTTCATTATACATTAGCCATTACTTCTCATTTAAATGATATACAATGCTACCTCTACCCTCTCAGTTAAATATATTTTACAATATACATTACCTGCATGTACTAAAATATGGATGAAAAGTAAAAGCTATAGTATTTTCAGAAGTTTACAGTAAGTACATTCTCCTTACCTTATTTTCTCTTTAAGATCTTAAGTTATGCCATACTAGATCTTCATACCAGAAGTAAGTTAAGAAACAAATGGTAAAGAAATTGATATATGACTGGGTATAGAATTGTAAATTTAGTGCTTTGTCAATTTTCAAAATGCAAATCTTCACCAAAAATATTCAAGAATTATAATTTCCACAACCTGAAAAATGTCACAAAGTTACCACCAAGCTGAGCAGTTGTTCTAGTACATAAAACAGACTAAATCATCAAGTGAAATTTTTTCTTTCTAATTCTAATTGGGCCAACCACAATAGTCAGCCCATGACATAGTATGTCCTTGAGTGATACTTTGAAAGCAATGATGATTTTCCTAACAAGTCAAAATCAACTTTACAATCCAAGCATTGTTATGCGTGTTCTTTAAGAGCAGGTCTTGGAACAAAAGTTTACAGTGCCATGCTATGCATTGAACAATCTTAGTATAAGCTAACTAAAGGGTAATTTTATCCATTGGAACCTATTACAAAGGATCAATTTTGCCTTCAGAGACAGAGAATGTTATTTTAAATAGCATAGCTCCTGATTAGTAGGTGAACAAATTCATTCAACAAATCTCTATTTAGTGTCTGCTTTGTGCCACTGACTTGTTATGCACTGAAGATGCAGGAGAGACTGTGACAGAGCAAGAGCATATTGTGATTTGTAGAGTGTAACGTAATATAGACTGTGCAGGACTTTCTAAGCCATCATGGGGATTGCTACCATAAACGAGATGGACAATCATTGGAGAGTTTGGATGAGGAGTAATGTGACTTATGTTTCCCAAAGAATATTCTGCTAAATAGACAACAAATACAGTGGAGTAAAGGTATGAGAATGAGATCGGTTAAAAGGCCATGGATCTAATCTAGCCAAAGAGGATGGTGGATTAGACTAGAAGGTGAACGGAGAACATGGCACAATATGGTTGAATTGTGAATAAATAGAATTTTGAAGGAAGGGCCAAAAGGTTTTGTTGATGAAAAGGACATGCAATATGAGAGAAAGAGAAAAGTCAAAGATGACACAAAGGATTTGGGGCTAAGGAATAGGCAAGACCAAGTTGCCATTTATCAAAATGCAGAAGACTACAGAACAGGGTTTGGAAGTGAAGACTCAGAGTTCATTTTTGGATCTGTTATGCTTAGCATGCTTGTTACATGGTGAATGCTATACACAGAAAGACTTTTCCAGTGTATTCATTTATTAAACAAATATTGGTTGAGAACCTACTATGTGCTAGACACTGGGCTAAAAAGGTTGAGCGCCTATGATGTGCACCTACTATGTGCTAGACACTGGGCTAAAAAAACAAAAGAGACATGTACTTGCACTCTGCCCACACTTTGAGCTTAGGGCTAGTCCCAAGTCTACCGTTAAAGCAGGAGTCATACAAATAAATGTTAAGTTACAGTGTGTAAGTGTTGTGAAAGAAAGGTACACGATGAAGATCATGGGGCTTGTTGTAGATCAGGAAGTTAGGAAAGACTTTTCTGAAGAAGTGAAGGCTGAGATGAAATCTTAAGAGCAACAACTGAAACATATTGTATTCTAAACGAAAACATGTTTGTGTGAGGAATGACCAAACGTAATTAAAACCAGTGTCCAGGATGTGTTGAAAATTCAGGAATTCAGGACCATAGAAGTTCTTAGCATGAAAATGAAAACAAATGGGAAAAGGAATACTAGTAAAGAAAAACCCAAAGACATACTTCAAAGTGGAATTTTACACTTTTATGACCTTTTTGGAAAGAAGTTTAGAGAACACCCAAGGAACTAAAAGTAGACATACTGTTCGATCCTACAATTCCTCTACTAGACATATACCCAGATGATCAAAAATCATTTTACAACAAAGACATTTGCACCAGAATGTTTATTGCAGCCCAATTAGTAATAGCCAAGACATGGAAACAGCCCCAGTGCCCATCGACCCATGAATGGATTAAGAAATTGTGCTATATGTACACCATGGAATACTATGCACCCATAAAAAGACAGACGTCACATCTTTTATGTTTACCTGGATGGAGCTGGAACACATTCTTCTTAGTGAAGTATCTCAAGATGGAAAAAGAAGTATCCAATGTACTCAATACTACTATGAAGTTAATATATAATCACCTACACGTTCATATGAATGGCAAAACATAACTATAGTCCAGAAAGTAGAAGGGAAGAAGAAAGAGAGGGGAGGGGGCTATGGGAAGAGGGAGGATATTTGGGGGGACCTCACCTAATGTGCATGATGCAATGGTACATTTCAAAACTATTATGAAATTAGTATAATGTGATGGATGTGTTACTTAGTTCAATGTAAGCATTTCACATTGTACATCGAAGCAGTACCCTGAACCCCATAAATGCATCAATGTACAAAGTTATGATTTAATAAAAAATAATTTTAAAAAAATAAAAAAGAAAGAAAGAAATTTTAGACTTTTTTCACTTCCATTTTACTGAACATAGGTCACCCTGAACATAGCACAGCAAAAAGAACTAATCCGCCAACAACTGAACCAAAGTGTTTGCATATGTGGAATTATAACATTGCTAAGTCTTAAATTTTGCATACCATATTTATTGATAGTTTGTCTTAAATTTCCTTCCCTGTCATCTTTTATTACAAAAGATCACATTTACATTTTATTTGACACCCTGCAGATATAAGACAACTCCTCGCAAGACTCTGTTTTCTAAAAAAAAATGCCAAAGTCAGCTTGTTTAGTGATTATAATTTTATCGCAACCACATCTCACTGTCGTTTATTATCTTTTCAAAATTGAATTCTGACAAAAAAATGTGAAAGGGGGAGGTAATAAAGGGAACACCTTTCCTATCTATAAATGTATCTGGTAATGAGGAGAGTCATAGATCTTGAAGAACCCCAGGCTAAGTCAGAAATCCCGACCCTGTCACGCACCTCTTCCCCCGCCTTCTTTCCCCACCCCTTCTCCACAATTAAAAAATAAATAAATAAATAAATAAATATTTTAAAAAATTAAAAAAAAAAAAAGAAATTCTGTCAGCTTCTCTATCATTCTGGGGTTTCAGGAAGACATTAACAAAGAGATTGAAGCAGTGTTGTACAGAGTAAAAAGTATTTACATTGTTCTCATGATTTCTTGTCAACTGCCAACACTGATTCCAGATAACTCTACTGTGTAGGGAAGACATGACTCGTTCTGCAGTCACTGTTTACCACCACGCAACCTATTGATGCCTGAAGCCTGAGCTTCTGCACTCAGTAGTGGTTTGGATGTTGGCTGAAGGAAAAATGGACTCCATGACGACAGAACCTTCTGCTGCCCTGCGCCTGTTTGCCCACATGTCTATACTTTGCCCTTTATCTACTCTGCTTTGAGCAACTTAGAGATTGACCATTGTCTGCTGCCAGGGAGAGGAGTCCAGGTTCCCCGGGGCCTGGAACTTTTTGAGGTACAACCAATCCACAAGGATCTCTGCCTGCCTCCTTCATCCTACCCTTGAATCAAACTTAAATAATAATAAATACTAAAACGTGTACAAACAACATCAAATGTAAGCTCTAGACTTATGCAATTGCTCTGCACATTTCTGCTTAAGTTTTGTTGGTACAGAAAACCTTTTTTTTTTTTTTTTTTGAGACAGAATCTCACTATGTCACCCTCGGTAGAGTGCCATCGTGTCACACATCACAGCAACCTCAGACTCTTGGGCTGAAGTGATTCTCTTGCCTCAGCCTCCCAAGTAGCTGAGACTACAGGCACCCACCACAACGCCTGGCTATTTTTTGTTGCAGTTGTTTAGCTGGCCCGGGCTGGGTTCAAACCCGCCACCCTTGGTGTATGTGGCTGGCATCGTGACCACTGTGCTATGGGTGCCAAGCCAGGTACAGAAAACTTTTAAATAAGTCGCAGGTTACCTCTTGGCCTTAACCTCAGGGCACCAGGGATAAAAGGGGCTCAAAGTTTTTATATCTGAGTACCAGGAAGAGCCCAGAGACAGTTGATTTACCGAGGCTCTTGGAAAGAATCTTGTGGGGATTAATTTCGCTTCAGCTGAAAATAAATTTGATGTTTTACTTCTTTTATTTGACTTTGAAAATACACAAACAAAAACATGTTATTGTAATGACTATTTAATTATCTTCCAGCCTTCCTTAATTTGCCATTTATTTTCAGAGTACACAAATCCATAATATTTGCAGAGTTCGAAGTACCTTCAAACACTGCTACCAATCCTGAAATTGAAGCTCTGATGCAACCACAAAATGTCTTAACTTCAGCTTGTTTTTTAATCTAATGAAGAACTTTGTTTTTACTTTTCTTTAAAAACATATATACAAGATAGAGGAATTTAGAAGCCCTCCACTCGCCCTTGTGTAAGCTGTGTAGCTGTAGCTAAAGACTGTTTTACACACGGCAAGCTTTTTTATCCACAGCTCTTCAATCACTTATCTACTCCACTGGTATTACTGGTAAAATCTTATTCTTAAAGTGCTATATTTGCCAAGCACTCTCAGAATTGCAGATAAAGAGCTTCAGAACAGAAGACAACGTAGTGAAGGGGGTCTTGGGTACACAATAGACACAGGAGACATTCAGAAAGCCCTATTCCAAGGAATGCTTCCAGAAGGGAGTTAGTGATTTTCTCCAAAGAGGTGAATACTTGTGATAGATTTGAGTTCTGTTAGTTACAAAAATTATGATTCTTCAAAATCCCATGGGCATTTTGGGATAGTTTTATCAGATTTTTCTATGATATGGGGCTCATTATCTGATTGTTAGTGAACAATGTGAATGTCTGATATTCTATTTTACTCAGGTCATTTCAAAATAAACCCCCAAATCTACGAGCTGCTACCAGAAGAAAGAGATTATGTGTGGGTTGGTTCCACGGAGGAAAGTCTCAGACCTTTAGTGATCAATTATAAGCCAAAATTAGAAGTAAAAAATATCCTCTGAAAGGCTCCTTTAATTTATCAAGTGGTCAATTTCTAGAAATAGAAATACTCATCAAAGTATGTGGCAAGCCTGAGAAAGAAGATCATCCTAGTTCAAAAGAAAAAAGATCCTGAAAGCTTGATTCTAAATTTCTATGTTTGAATAGCATTTGTTTCCTGGCTATTTTTGTTCCCCTGTAAGTTACTAAATTACTATATCTTCATTTAATTCTCCCTTGTGGACACCCCTGGGGAAAAAAAAAAAAAAAGAATATAATTACTTTAAGAGTTCAGGTTTATCTGAGGTCACAGTATTTATACTGATGTCTGGATTGGTAAGTTGAGCCTGTCCCTCTATTCTACCTTTGGGCATGGACCATACATAAGATAATATGATGTCATCTAGAGATTAGCAGAATATCAAAATCCCCTTTGTTCACTCTTAAAGATATTGAAAATATTATTTAAAGTACTTCCCCCTTGAAAAGAAATAAATAGTCAGCAACACCCCACTAAATGATGGCTTTTTCTCTCATTCACCTGCATTGTACTTTTGAAATGGACCCCACGGTTGGCAAACGTACCAATCCACCATATACTCTTTATCTGCATCCATTATTTTTCCAGCTACAAAAATAATTTCCCCCAAGGTGAGAACTGTTTCTTATCCAACACAGCCCAGTGTTGTGTTTATAATAGTCACAACTCTTATTTCACAGCTTATATGTTTGACTTAGGGCAAGTCATCTGAATTTGATTTTTGCTTAGGTAAAAAGGAGATAATAGCTAGCTCACTGAGTGACTACAGGGATTAAATGAAACAATGTAAAAGGAAACACACTTTACAAACAAACCTACAGATGATAGTTGTTAATATTACCAACAAGTAATATTCGTTAGTCAAAAGGGAATAAATAATCTCAGAAGGGTTTGTGACACTGCAGCAAAGCTTCTAGCAGAAAGCAACTTGCTATGCAGCAGCCACCCTGAATGGCATCCCTGCCCTTTGATTGACCAGTATTTCAACTCTAAACCATGATGGAGGTTTTTGTTGTTGTTGTTGGCAGGAATACCTACGCCTGCTGCTACAGCTGGGATGGAAAGAAGTCAATTTCCATTATGGTCATTATTGGCATCAAAGAGTTCACTCTGTAATTCCTTCTTACTCATTTTGCCGAAAGGACAGTGGTATTCAGTGTGGGCAACCAATCCATTAAAGGCCTTTTACAATTTTAAGAAACTCTTTGGGCCTGGATAGTTCTCTATTGGTAAATGTATTCTGTTCTTATGAGTAAAATCATACTATTGGTCAGAGTGGTTTGGGAAATTCCCAACTGTCTTGTTTTTCCATAAGTTTCCCTGGGCCACTCCAGTCTCCCTACAGAGCTTGAGAAAAGCTAGGCTTTCTCTACTTTTTCAGTATACAATGTCACAATGTTAATACAATAAAATACATGAAAAAGTGAAAATCAGAATGACAACAAGTTGTAATACATTTAAAAAGTTTATATATAGTAAATCAATCTTTGTATCACCAAATAGCATGGAGCTATACAGTTGCTATTTATAAAACAATCATGCGATTCATTTTTAACCCTTGCCAACAATTTGTCTTCCAAAGATTGTTATATCTTCTAGCCAGTAACATAGGAGAGCAAGTCAACTGGGGGTTTATCTCACTTTTAAAAGGAATAAAAGAAAGAGACATTTTCATTTTACACTTTTGAATGTTGTCTTCAACATTCAGCCATCTTGGAGTGTTAAAAAAATTAAACCTAAACAGAAATGCCAGAAGTAAGACAGAAGGACATTTGTCCTTGATGTTGTTATTGAACTGCTAAATTACCCAACTTGGCCAGATATCCTCTGTTGGTACTTAGCCCTATTCCAATCTTTCTGTGCTCTTCCCTAATATGAGCAGAAACAGGTGTGGAGATGTGAAACCAGAAACCTGGGGCCAGAAAAATGAGAATGAGAGCAAGTTCAAGGAGAGATTTTAAAGGATCAAACAGATTCTACGACATCTAGAATTTCCGAGATATTTAAAATGTGTTTTAAATTGCTTAACGCAGTGTTTCATAAACATATTTAAATACAAGATTTAGATGCATTTCTTAAATACTGCAAGCTAATATTCCATAAAACTGGTATTTTGTGGAATATATTTGGGGAAGCAGCATTTTTGACTTACAAACAGGCTGAAGCCATGTTAATGGTTAGGAAAGCAAGCTCCAGCATCTGAATGAGTGAATAGGAGCTTGCTCTCAAACATAAGGGGGGCGGGGGCGGTTCTCCGTGGTTATATTGTAACCTTCTTGAAGATGTAGACTCATAACTATTGATCAATAGTTATCATTCACCATTCCTTGCACAGCCACTAGCTCAGAGCAGGTGCAATTTATTTACATATCCAAAAATTTGTTTATTTATGAAACAAAACAAAACAAAAGGCATGATGCCTACTTTCTTCTCTCCACTATTTTGAAGGACTTGATGTTTCTTTTTAGTGACAACAAAATAGCAACTAGAACCCTACCTAAGCCCATGTGAAATAAATATCAGCAAAGTCTTACATTTGTAGGTTATTTTGACGTAAGCAACCGTGATGCCTATTTTTGAGCTAAAAAACCTGAAAATCTACTTAAATTCTGAATTGCTGATCCAGGCTTCCCACAGTTGATGGCTCTTTAAACCCTCAGCTTTCCCTCCACTGGTCCTCATTAAGCACTCTTTATGCATTCCACCTGTTCCAAAGGGTTAAAGTAAAACCAAACTAATGTAGTGGTCAGTTTCTTTTGGGGTAGTTTCTATGTCCCCACCCTCCCTACACTTGCCAAATCCCACCATGCAGCCTGCTGTGGTGGGAGCCTGCTTACCCGGGAGGTATGGGCGATGGTTTTAAACAGTTCTAAGTCAGCACAGGGGAAGTGTTAATGCTTCAGAAAATCAGCCATCTGGCCTTGGACTGGGAATGCCAGGAAGATTCAGAAGGGAAATCAAGAAAGGAGAGAAGAAAGGCACTGCTGGGGCCCTAGGGAGCAGGGCACAGGCTCAGAAAGAAGGGATTCTAATGTGATTCCAGATTGGAGATGAAAGGGAGGCAGGCACTGGTGTGCAGAAAGGCTGGGGCTGGGAGGAGAGCTCCAGAGCCAGCTTCAGAGCTGAGTTCCGCATGGAGGACATTAGTGAGAGTTCCGACTCCAAGAAGCAACCTGTGCAGAGGGGCTTGAGCTTTAAAAGTGACCTTTGTCATTCCCTGGGGACTATAAGCTTTTGTGTAAAAATTTGAATGGGTGTTTACATTTTCAGCTTAATTGCTAAGTGAATGCTTGTTGTAGACAATACAAAAAATACAGAAAATTAAAAGCAGAAAAGCAGTAGTCTTACCACCCAATCCCTGTCATCCCACCTCCCAAACGTGGCCACTGCCAACATTAAGGTACGTGGCCTTCGATTGCTTTTCTATGCCAGGATTTGTATTACACAATGGAGATGCTGCTATTTGTATATCTTGCAATTCTGTTGTTTTAACACAATGCGGTTTTGTAAGTATTTTCACATTATTTCAATTATAATTTATATTATTATAATTATGCATAATATATCAAATGCATGCAATTGCTAACACATCCATTTACCTATAGTTAAATAATGCCACCAGGAACATTTAAATGTGAAGTTCATTTGGTGTTTCTTATTAAGAAAGATTCATACAAGTAGATGGATGGAATGAATAGCCATGCATATTTTAAGTCTATTAATACATTAATGAATATTGAATTCTGAAAAACTTCCATATGCTTTCACAAATGAAATATTTCATTCATCATCATTCAATAATATGTCACCCCTCTCCCCCTTTTCTTCTGGTATAATGTAGAATACCATCGCTTAGGTTTACAAAGTCCTAGGGCTCTTTGCCCCTGCAAAAGTAAAATAAGGATATAGATTATAATCTATATCACATGATTATGCACCTAAAACTACTAGGTTTTTTTTAATAGTGAAAAATGACATTTCTGTTCTCAGTACTAACAAATTATTGAATAGAACTGCAGTTCATTATTGTGGGACAGGAAAGTTGATATTGAACATATCAGAAGAAAGTACGTAAGAGATATTTTAAAATACCAGTACTGCACCTGCAGCTAGCTGCCACCGGATGAAAAGTAGTGCTTTGCAGGTACGTGTAAGTAAGCATTGCATCGGTAACAGAAATCTTTTATACAGTTACAACTCCTACAACTTTCTTAACTGTCCAAAGATTTTATTTGCTTCCAAGTGTGACACTAATTTCACAAGTCAAGTCACAATAAGCAACATTTTCAAAACAAACACAACAGGCTTCTTCCACCTTTTACTAAATCTCAATTACTTCACATCACTTCCCACTAGTCAGTAGTCATATTCTTCAAAAATCAGTAGCCTGTGATGATTTGACTTACATGCTATCAGAGAATAGTAAAACATGAAAATTTCCTCTTTTATCCTGTTTCTGCACTTTTGTTATTTTGGGGATCTGGTTTTCCTGAAGTATGTCACAGAACTGAGGAGTTTTCATGCTGACCAGGCTGACTTTCTCATTGTATGTATAGGAAGATTGTGGTCTGGCTAAAGGAAGGGACTTGATGAATTCAGGATTAGAAATGAAAAGTTCACATCTCATTTCCCAACCCACTCCCCTCTTCTTTTCTATCCTTTGGGAAACATATTATTTGCATCAACTGTGTTTCTTGCTCCTTACTCCATTTTGCCATTTAAAGCTTATGAAAAAAAACAACATATATTATTTACTTATTTATTTTGCAGTTTTTGGCCGGGGCTGGGTTTGAACCCACTATCTCCAGTATATGGGGCCGGTGCCCTACTCCTTTGAGCCACAGGTGCCGCCCAACAACATGTATTTTTTTAATAAGGAAGTTGATAATCACCCCAAACTTATCCCAAATAATTCATGCCCCTTAAAAATTACACTTGAAATAGTTGATTTACCACTAATAGCATATGCACATATGAACAGAGAATGATGAACTTAAGTCTATCAATATTAAGTTGAATAAGTAGTCCAGATATCTGGCTGATCTCTCGAGGGGTGTAGACAGAGTATGAACTGTGACTGGTCAGTGAAGGGTGGATAGCCGTTTTTTGTTTGTTTGTTTGTTTGTTTGTTTTTCTTTTCTTTTAACAGCAAAACGGCTCACTTCTAAATATTCTGAAGCCACACCCCCTGTCTCCCTGGGCAACCAGTGGAGGCCACCCGGGAGTAAGGAA
>CAUYPK010121310.1:0-20309 GCA_963574355.1 Loris lydekkerianus | reverse complement strand
TGGGTGGGGCCACATCTATGGTGCATCTTAGAATGGGTACAGGAGATTACACTAATGTACACAGCTATGATTTAACAATAAAAAAAACTAAAGAAAAAAAATGAAGTACTAATCTTTTTAGTTCTTCAAAATATGATGTTGGTATTTTAAAGGGGATTGTACTGAATCTGTAGATTGCCTTGGGTAGAATAGACATTTTGACAATGTTGGCTCTTCCCAGCCAAGAGCATGGTATGTTCTTCCATTGTTCTTTCAATTTCTTTTTTTAGGGCACAAAAATTGAGATGTAGATAGATGGAACAGAATGGAAAACCTGGAGATGAAACCAGTCTCCACTTGCCATCTGCTCTTTGATGAACCTAACAAAAGCATATAGTGGGGAAAAGAATCCCTATTTAACAAGTGCTATTGGCACTACTGGATAACCACATGTAAAAGAGTGAAACTCAACCCATACTTTTCACCACTTACAAAAAGTGACTCAAATGGATAACAGACTTAAATCTAAGACAAAAATTGATTAAAATCTTAGAAGAAAGTATGAAAATAAAGGACGGTGTTGGAATGAGGAAAGATTTTATGACAAAGACTTCAGCAGCCATGTCAACAATAAGAATTGACAAATGGGACTTAATTAAGCTGAAAAGCTTCTACACAGCTAAGGACACAAAAAGTAAAACAAAAAAACGCCTTCAAAATGGGAAAAGATATCTGCAGGATTTGAATTTGACAAAGGATTGATAACTAGAATCTATAGAGAACTCAAATTAATCCTCAAAAAAGTGTTAAAAAACCCATCTACCATTGGGCAAGAGATATGAACAGAACCTTCTCTGATGAAGACAGATGAATCGCTAACAACAAATGAAAAAATTCTCCTTGTCCCTGATTGTCAGAGAAATCCAAATCAAAACCAACCTGAGATATCACCTAACCCTGGTAAGAATAGCCCACATTACAAAGTCTCAAAGCTGCAGATTCTGACAAGGTGTAGAGAGAAGAAAACACTTTTACACTCTGGTGGGACTGCTAACTAATACAATTTTTTGAAGGAAATACAGGTAGTCCTCAAAGAACTCAAATTAGTTTCCTCCTTTTGATTCTGCAATCCCATTACTAGACATATAACCAGAAAAAAAAAAAAAATCCTTTTATCATAAGGACGTTTTCACTAGACTGTTTATCACCGCTCAATTTATAATTGCCAAAAGGTGGAAACAACCTAAATGCCCACCAAAACAGGAATGGATTACCAAGCTGTGGTATATGTATACCATGGATATGGATACTACTCAGTCATTAAAAAGATGGATGCTTTACATCTCTTGTATTAGCCTGGATGGAGGTAGAACAGATTGTTCTCAGTAAAGCATCACAATAATGGAGAAGCAAGAATCTAAGGGACTCAATTCTAATGTGAAGGAATTAGATAATCCAAAACAAAGTGGGGGGTAGGGGAACAAGGAAATGGGGAGAGTGGAGTAGGGAGGGGCATGGAGGTCAAAGTATATAGAATACCTTTTGAGGGCTGGACACAATTATAAAAAGGTCTTTACCCAATAAATACAATCAGTGTAACCTGATTCTTTCTACCCTCATTTATTCCCAAACAATAAAAAATAAATAAATAAAAGTACCCAGGAGTTGTGGCAGGTGCCTGTAGTCTCAGCTACTTGGGAGGCTGAGGCAAGAGGATTGCTTGAGCCTGAGAGAGTTTGAGGTTGCTGTGAGCTATGACATCATGGCGCTGTACTGAGGGGAACAAAGTGAAACTCTTGTCTCAAAAAAAAAAAAAAGAAGAATCCTTTGAATGAGCCTTGTTTTCATGTGTCTTTGTATGCCTTTCAATCATTTGTTAGAAACTTGACAATTGTAGAAATAGCCATTGATCCCAGGCTTCATAGAATGGCTCTATACAAAGGAAGACTTTCACTCATCCATCTGACATAAAAACTTAAGGCCTTCTTAGAACTTTTTTGAATTTGTGCCTTCCCTGTATCTCTGTGTGTGTGTGTGTGTGTGCATGTACACATATGCATATCTGTTTTCTTAAAGTTAGTTTTCCAATGAATCTCCATCTGTAACCTTGTATTTTTTTTTTTTTTTTTAGTCTTCAAACATCATTTCCTTACTTCAGGCATTTGTGAACTTACATATTCTTTCATATTTTTCAGAGTCATACCTACTACTGTTTTCAGGATCCTATTGCTTGAAAACTGAGCTGTGATAGTTTTCACTATCTGAAATTGGAGGTAGGTAAAACAGAAATGGTGAGGCACCATTTAAACAGGCAAAATGTTGCAAATTAGATTCATTTTAGGTTCTCAGAAGGGAAACTGGGTTGTTGCAGCTCTTCCTAACACGTAGCACCACAAAATTTCCTCCCATTTCAAATATTTTTTTCTTTCTTTCTTTTTTTTTTTTTTTTTCCTGGAGTGGTCACTTGTTTACTAATATGGGTTTTTGCTGATTTTTAGAGCTGCCATAAAGTAGTCAGAAAAATTCTCTAATTTTTTAATGTTTTCAAGGAAATGAGGGCCTGAATCTTCCCTAATTTATTATCTTATTGTTATCATTCCCAAGTCTATTAATGTCTTAAAATTATATTAACTATAAACTTTAAACCCATGGTTATCAAAATCAAAAATTTAATAGCATTTACAATTGCACAAAAATTAAAATGCTTACATATAAATCTAACAAAGCTTGTATAGGACTTGTATGCTAGAAACTAAATACAGCTAATATACAAAATTAAAGGTTACATAAATGAAAAACATACTGTGCTTGTGGGTTAGAAGAGTCAATACAGTAAAGATTTCTAGTCTCTCCACATTGACATACAGCTTTGGCATAATAGCCATCATAATCTCATATGATAGTTTGGAGACGTAGAAAAGATTGCTTTAATATTTATAAGGAATAACATAGAAATGATTATACCTAAAATCATTTTCAATAAAAAGTACAAAGTGGGAAGACTCTCAGCTCATGAAGTCAAGACTCTGTGCTATTGGCAGAGGAATAAAATAAAGTACAATTAAACAGAAAAAAGAATCCAGAAAGACCAACATATTTTACTGAACATTTGACAAAGGTGCCAATTCAATTGAGGAAAGAAAGCCTTTTCAAACGATTGTGAGATAATTGGATAATTATCATGTAGAGAGAGAGAGAGAGAGGGAGAGAGAGAGAATAGAGGAACAAACAAGTAAACCAACCAAAACAAATGAATAAAAACCCCTTAGCTTAACCATCAAACCTTATATGAAGGTTAATTCAGAATCCCCAAATAGATGATGAACTTAAATATAAAATAGGAAACGATCAAAGTATAAGGCTATCAATAAGGAGAAAATCTTTAGGGATTTAAAACTGGATAATGAAATCTTAGGCTTGAGAGAAAACTCATATTTCAGGAAAGAAAAAGTATGGATAACTTGGAGTTTATCATAATTAAGTGTTTTCTCTATAGAATATTCTGTCAGTGGAATGGAAGGAGATCTATGGAGTGGGAGAAAATACCGTATATACTCGAGTATAAAAAACTCGAATATACTCGAGTATATATGGTACTTGAAAAGCACATATTTAACAAAGGAGTAGCAGCTCAATAGTACAAACTCAATAGTAAAAATAATAAACAAGCAGACAATGCAATTAAAAAGTGGGAAAAAGATAGGAAGAGATATTGTATAGAGAAATTATCATCAGATAGCAAGCATATGGAAAAGGAAGCAACATTAGCTATTAGAGAAATGCAAATTAAAGCCACAATGAATTGTCACTCTATACTTGTTATAATAGCTTAGATAAAATAATAAAAATAGCATCAAATTTAGGAGAGAATACAGAAAAACTGGATCAATAAAATATTTCTGATGGGAATATAAAATGGTGTGACCATTCAAGAAAATAATGAAAGTCTCTTTAAATATTATACATGCAATTATTTTATAAAGCAGCAAGCACACTCCTGGGCACTTATTCCAGAGAAAGAAAAATATGTTCTCATCTAATATGTACAGGAGTATTTATGGCAGCATTATTCATGATAGCCTAAAATTGGAAGCAAAACTGATGGTCCCCAACTGGACATGGTTAAACAAGCTGTGTTTGATCTATGTAATGGAATATTGATTAGCAATAAACAAGAACTAACAGCTGATGCATCTATAAACCTGAGAGAATTTTGGAGAATAAAAAAGAAAGACAATCTCTACAATTTCCCAAATTCCTAAGATCATTCTTATACAATTTATTTATATAACATTCTTGAACTGAGAAAATTTGGAAAATGGGGAATTATGTAGTGGTTGCAAGAGTTTAAAAAGTGAGTGGGGGAGACCAAGGAGTGAGTGTCTTTATAAAGGGCAACATGAGAGATCCTTGTACTTAAGGGAATGTCTTTTATTTTGACTTATCGATATCAATAACCTAGTTGTCATTTTGCACCATAATTTTTCAGATATAACCATTGGGGGTAACTGAATAAAGTGTACTAGAATAATGCTTGTGTTATTTCTGAAAATATCATGTTAATCAACAATTATCTCAAGTAAGAAATTAATAGGAAAAAAGCAATTGCATATTTACATTAGCTGTGCAATATAGGATAGCATCTTGCAAAAAATATTAAAATATATTTCTATTTTTTGACATAAAATTAACATCAGTTAGCATCCTTAACTTTCTTGTTTCATGTAACAAGATAGGAAATAGAATGCCATATGGTCAAAGAAATAAAATATCCTTGTTGTGGAAAGGACTTATAATGGAGAACAAAATATCAGAATTTCAAATCAGTTACAAATGTCATTCTTTCCTTTAATCACTACAACATGCATGAGTACAGTATGCCATACAGTATTAAAAAAATATTGAAATAGGAAGTTTTAAAAACTTAACAAAAAAATTAAATAAGTTTGAAGTCTAATTTTAAACCAAAATTATGATAGTAATAATGAGACATAATTATACGTGGAGATCATAAAAATAATCTGAAATCTGTTAAATTTAAAATTTATTTTTACCCATGGAACTTAACAAAATAATAAGCTTAGAATAACTACTGTACTTAGTACTTTGAAATGTATGCATATTCCATAAATTGATACAAGATATCATAAAATGTATATGGTATTTGTGTTCAAGTAGTAGAGCTATAGATGATATATTTTTCATTATCTGCTTTGTAAAATGTCTCTGTCATCATCATGCTATGAAAATAGTAATGATAATAATTATAACAAAAGCTCAAGAGTCTTACAATCTAATATTTTAGGAAGTAACAGTACAAGGACATTTTGTTTTAAATGTAAGAACCAGATCAGTAGTGAGGGCTGCCCAAGATTTGGTTGAAAATCAGGGAAAGGATTAGTTCCTCTGAGTGTGTCCATTTGGGCATTTAGTACTGGAAAAGTAAAGTTGTTTCATGCCTACATCCTGTAAGTCTCACTTGCCTCAGATATTGGAATGTAATATATATATTGTATAAATTCCCCGTTTCCCAATAATAACAACAAGACAAAGAAATTGCTTTCCATAAAAATTTTAAACCTAACCTGAATATATACTTCACTCAGAGGAGGATGTAATTTACATCCCATAATACATCTCAATAAAACTCTGCATTAATTAATACATGAGTTTTTAAGTATAAAAATAATTTTCTCAATTAAGTCTGATATTGGTATTGTTCAATGTCCTGAGGGCTGAAATAGTGGGAGACTTAAGTTCCTGTTCTCTAGAAGATCACAACCATGGTAAGAATTTATATTCTTTTTTTTTTTAGTCTGTAGTAACAAATGTTTCTAAAGGACTCCTTTGCCTTTCAAAAAATCAACCACAATCAATCTAAATTAAAAACTGCTCTCAGTGAATTAAACTATACAGGATTGTCTTACCTTTTTTCTTCTGGGTCTTCTAAAAAGAATGTTCTTTCTCCTTGAGTTGTGCTCCATACAGAGCACAATCTTTATAGAGATTCTTTAAATTCTAATCCATAGTACCTGTGAATGTTATTTTATTTGGACATTTCTGCAGATGTATTAGTTAAGATGAAGTCACACTGAAATAGGTGAGGCCTAAATCCAATGTAACTTGTCTTTATAGGAGTGGTGCAAAGGCACACAGGTAGGAACACCGTGTGACAAGGAGGTAGAAATTAGACTGATGTGTCTGCAAACCTAGGAATGCCGGATGGCAGGCAATCACTGGAAACTGGAAAGGGGCAAGATGAAAGCCTCCAATAGTGCCTTGAAGAAAGTAGGCCCAATGATTTTAAATTTGTAGCCTCTGAAATATAAAATAAATACATTTGTGTTATTTTAAGCCACTCAATATGTTGCCATTTGTTTCAGCAGCCCTAAGAAATTAATACACATGATTCCTAACTTACAATGTTTCCATTTATTAATTTTTGACTTTAGGATGGTGCAAAAGTAGAAAACATACTTTGATGCACAATCAGTAGAAAACATACTTTGAGTACTCATGTAACCTTTCTGGTTTTCATTTTCAGCACACTAAATTACTTGAGATATTCAATACTTGATTATAAAATAGGATTTGTGTTAGATGGTTTTGCTCAACTGTAGGCTAACCTAAGTGGTCTGAGCATGTTTAAGGTAGGTGGTGTTAAGGTACACTATTCACGTTAGGTATATTAAATAAATATTTTTACTTAAAGTATTTTTAACTTATGATGGATTTATTGGAATAAGCTGAAGAGCATCTGTACATGAATTTCCTTTATCCTTCAAGTTATTGTAGAAAGTCCTCCAAAACACACTCAAGCCCGTGCAACCTCCATACACACATATGCTTTCACCATTATGTGAAACAGAAGTTTACAACTTAGCCAGAAGAAGGTAAATTCTTCTTGAAGTGAGGAGAAAGGCAGGAAATGAGAATGAGTATGTTATCTTGCAATCAGCTTCAAAATGTCATGGACACCTGACCTGATATTGCTAAGGAGGAATTGTAAGGCAAATAAAGAAATGTGCAGCAATACACTGTGAAACAAACTTTAGAAGTCATTGACAACACTTGTATCTCTGAATTAACCTAAAGCTATTGCAGCCTCTAATATGGAAAAGATACTGTGCTAAATTGACCTGGTCCAGAAATGGCCAGAGGCAAGGATAACACCTGGGCCTACTGTAGGCCAGAAAGCCAATGAAATTGACCTTTGATTCACTCAGTCTTCCAGTTACTGCTCAGGATTGACCTAGGTCTGTAAATTTGCTGCTTGCTCTTGGAAATAGGCCAGCATATTATCAGTTTCCAAAACAGCAAGGCAGCAAATAGACTATAGTATAAAAATCCCTCAGAGGAAAATGCAGGCTTCCTAATGGGCATAACATGCATCTTTATGGACATAACATGAACTAGGTATATTTTAAGAATGAAAAAAAAAAGTCTATTATCATAAGTTATCAAGAAAATATTTTAAGAACAAAATATCAATATTTTTCTATGGAATATGTCACCGGATATTGTTGAAGTTCTTTTATAACTCAAACTTCTATAACAATCTCCACACTCAGCTCTATCCATACTTATTCACCAGTTTGGTTCTTGAATAGGTAAGGGTTGCTTTTCAGCTGCCTAAAATGTGTTCCTCTTATTTCTAATAATTATGACTCCTTCTCGATGTTTATGATTCTATGCCCTCCTTTCATCATCACATTGTTTATTTTCTGGTTTCTCTGAAAATAACATAACATTATTTGTTTGTTTGTGTGTTTTAGTGGCTTGTTTTTGATAATGCCACTGATGTTGTAGCTTCTATAGGCTGTGACCCAGGTGGTACCTGGCCCATAACCCAAACTACTCTTTTAGAGTCAAAAATTTTGCAAAATTGTTTAGAAAAGAGCCAAAGTGTCATCTTGCTGATATTGCCTGTATAGTAAATAGCAAGGTGGTAAGCAGCTAATGTGAGCTTGATATCACTGACCAATTGAGTAAATTGTATGCATTAATTTTATACATTTTATAAAATATTTGTCAGCTAAATAAATGAATGATGAATCATGCTTTACTCCTTAGAAATCATGAAACTATATGACTAGCCAAAAACTTAAGCATGATTTTTAAAAATTGTCTCCCATTCCTGAAAGGAAAATTATGATAAACTTTCTAGCTTCTCATATAAATTAATAGTGCTTCTCATTTCTGAAAGAATAAGCTAACTCTAGACATGCAAATTCTTATTTTGTGTAAGTATGAAGGGCATGGAATAGTTCATGCTGATACTTACATTTTGACAAGGCTATTTTCCCTTAATGGGGGAGAAAATTTTTAAAAATAGGCAGAATCAATCTTCTGAAATATTACAACTGTAGCAAGTATCAGTACAGAGTGTCAGAGGTGGCTGTTGGATGTTCTCCAGGGCCAGGCATTGGTTTGTTCTGTAGCCCAATGTGTGGTGATTCTCCGGTTACAGTAGATGATGACTTGAGGCTTTTGTAGAGAGCAGAGAGCATAGAAAATCTCCATGTCAAATTTTTAATTAGTAACTCAAGCGAAGGTAAAAATGTCTTTAGTGATATTCACAGCTTGGGGAGGAAATTATAACAACAAGACAATGACTAATGCTTTTGGACCATGTGAATATTGAAGTAGATTTTATAAGGTGAGCTTTTATAATGAAACTTTTAGAGATAATTAAAAAAGGTCAGATCCTCAGTTACTTGCTATTGATAAAAATGGTCCATGAACACCGAAAAAATTAGGTATAAAGGATTATTAGCAGAGTCAAAGGTAGTGTGGTAAATATTCTATGCTATAGGTTGGGCTTTCAAAATGAGGATCAAGAAGAGTTTGATGTGCAGTTGGACACCATGGCAGAATCCAAGTTGTTTACTTCATACTTTATTTAGCTTTCAGAAATTAGAGCTGTGGCAATGGCGATGAGTTTGAGGCAAACTGATTCCTTTGGTCCTACTGATGAATTAATTAAATGGATAAAACAATATCACGTATATTTGGAAAATTAACATAGGTTATAAATATTGTTCCAGAACTTTGAAATAGTGAAATTATGCAGCCTGAAATTATGCAGACCTCTTCTGTCTCTTATTTTATTTTGACAATTTAATGTTTTCACCAACACAGGAGAGGTCCTCACTTGAAAGATTTTTAAATATGAAAGAAACAGTTTTGATTATCTACTTATGCAAACAAACCACATCAAAATTCAGTAGCCTAAGATAAGAATTAGTTACCTTTTATGCTTCTAGGAATGATTAAGTTCAACTATCTGGCTCTGTTTTGGAATTATAACAAGTTGTTGTAATACTGCACTTGTTGAAATGTTTCTCAAGGCTGTACACTGAAGAACCCTTCCTTATATGGTGGCAATTGCTGCTGACTATTGTCTGGTAAATGCTACGGTGCTGCCTACTAGAATATGGGCAGTCCATGGGATTACTTTGGCTTCCTGTGATATGGAAGGTGGATTCTTAATGAGGCTGTCACAAAATTGGAAAATATAACTGCCACACCTTTTAATTTTGTCCAAAGCAGTTAGGGAATTTGCCTGATTATAGAGTGAAGTGTTGTAAATCCTGTCTCTCTGTGGAAGAAATACCAAATGTAGATATGTTTAATTTTCCATAGGAAGTAACATTAACACTGTATAGTAATTCTTAGATTCATGAACATTATATTCAAATAATCATCTAAAAGAAAAACAACTTAAAGAACTTAGAAAATGTGATTCTTTTTGCTTACCAACAAAATAATCATTGATGTCAGTGGAATACCATGTATCCATTTTCAAAATTCATTCTGTGATGAAACAGATCACTTGCATTGGTGTGCCTAGACTATCATGCCATTGCTGGAACTTTTGCACATATAAGAAATCAAAATTGATTTGTATTGATATAGAAAATATTGTAAAAAGAAACATAATGCCAAAAACATCCCGACTTCTGTTACTGGAATTGCATTTATCTATGTCTAACAACAGACTTCAGTGTGACATATTGTCTATACACCCTGAGAATTTTTACTTCAGTAACTCTATAGGACCTATAGAATGGAAAACAAGTCTAACACTAAATTTAGTTTTATGTGTCTACTGTCTTTGACTCCAAAAAGGGACTTGGAATGTATCCAGGGAAGAAAATTCACTATTCAACTATATTGCTGAGGTTTTTCAGAGCAATATCCATAGAAGTTTTTAAATAATACAAAATGATGCATGTGTGGACAGTGAAAACCTGCCTTTTTGTACAGAAAAATTTACCAAGGATATACCACAAGGTATTTCTAGAGACATCTTATAGAACATGATGGAAAGTGGAACCAATGAACACTGATCTATATGCATGGCATTGGTGAATTTCAGAGACTTAGAAGAGCATGAATTGAGAACATTCATGATACACATAAAGGTTTGGTTAACACCTGTGCATCAAGAAGCATTTCTTTCCTTGTTGTTTGTTTGCCTGTTGTATTTTTATTATTTTCAGAGTATGTGTGTTATTTTGAATTTAAGAAGGACTCTGTTGTTTTCAGAACTTGTAGGGTGTAAGAAAAAAAACAAGTAACTAAAGAATACCAAGTTAAGAACATATTAATTCAAAGAGGATGAGTAAATGATGAACAGTAATTGCAGAAACTTGGGTGGATATTGAAGTGAAATTAGATTCTCCATTACTCAAAGTTGATGAAAATAAATTTGCGTTGGGGGCAGTAACTTTAAAAAAAAAATAGAATCTTTATCTATTCAGTGACTTAGTTCTGGATCTGTGAAAACATACAACCTTTATAAAACAAACATAAATATGTTGCCTTTCACCTGAATGTAAACTCCTTGAAGGGACAATTCTTTTTTATCTTTAGTTAATTCCCCAATATCTGATTCTTAGGACAGTGCCTATCATGTTGTAGGTTTTCAAAAAACATGCTTTAGAATTTTTTCTAAAGGACTCTCTCACACCCACCCCCCAAAAAGAAAAAAAAAAAAAAAAAAAAAAAACCCAAAAACAAAAAACTACTCTAGAAGTGATGTCTAATGTCTGTAATTTCAGCACTTTGGGACACTGAAATAGGAGGATAGCTTGAGGTCAGGAGTTCAAGACCAGCATTGGTACCATAGTGTGACCTTGTCTAAGATACACACACACACATACACACACACACACACACACACACAGAGGCTGTCCAGAAATTACCCAGTCAGGTAATATGAAAAATAGAGACATACATGACTGGATACTTTCCAGAAAGATCCTATATATATATATATTCACACACAGATACACATACACACACATACTGATTAAACAAGAAATAAATTTTATATAATATAATTTTATTTGCTAAAAATCATATATCTATCTTGAAAATCACACAGCATATTAGTATTGGATGAAGACTGTCTGTATGGAAGGCACTTTCATGAGCATAAGCTCATTACCTCAGGTTCGTGATCACTGAATATCTTTCCTTGCTCCTTTCACATCAAGCTTGGCCTGGAAAGTCTGTCTACCACTGTAGACTGGGGAACCTTTATGAAGTGTCAAATCAGAAAACCTAGGAAGGAACCATGACTCCTGAAACCCAAAGACCTTTGTGTTTTTTCCCTGCATCTCTTACCCTTTCTTATCATCTTTCCCTCCAATTTAAGTATTATCTCTTCAGCATATGATATCTCTCTCTCTCTCTCTCTCTTTTTCTCGAATTGACCCTAGAACACTTTTTTGAATTGCTTAGGTTCACCTATACACAGTTTATCTTCTGCCTCTGCTATCCCTGAGACAAAAAGACAAATGTCTCTCACCCTCCCCTTCTTGGTTTTCAATGTCCTTTATATCTCTTTGTTTTATTCACCTTATATTATTTTATTTTATTTTATTTTATTTTTGAGACAGAGTCTCACTATGTCATCCTTGTCAGAGTGCTGTGGCATCACAGCTCACTGCAACCTAAAACTCTTGGGCTTAAGCAATTCTTTTGCCTCAGCCTCCCAAGTAGCTGGGACTATAGGTGCTTGCCACAATGCCCGGCTACTTTTGTTGTTGTGGTGGTGGTGGTTGTTGTTGTTGTTGGAGTTGTCATTGTTTGGAAGGCCCAGGTTGGGTTCAAACCCACCAGCCCCAGTGTATGTGACTGGTGCCCTAGCTGCCAAACTATAGGTGCCGAGCCATGTTATGATTTTCTTAATAATATTTTTTCTAGCTTCGTTTAATGTAATAATATAATATAAAATACATATAGCACACAAATATGTGTTGATTATTTATGTCATCAATCAGGCTTTTAAACTTGGGAAGGTTCAAAAGTTAGACTCTAATTTTTGATTCTGGTGATAATTGCTGTCTTAGCCCTGCATTGCTCAATAGTATAAACTTTGCTTTGAGGAAGTTCTTCAAGGTTGCACACTCAAAGCTCTCAAGAAAGGAAATATTGTGTTCTAGCTAATGCATTGGAAAGGTCAAGCACAAATATCCTCTCATATTAAGATTTTAAAAATTAAATATATTAAACCTAACACAGAGACTTAATTAAATTTAAAACTAAAATGATACCAGTTTTTTAAATTTATACTCTAGACTCCTATCTAGGTAATAAGCAGGAGCTACAAATTAGACTCTATAAATGCTACCACCCAATAAATATATGAACAGTATTTTATAATATTTATTATTTATACTGCTCAAAAATAAAAAAAATGTACAGAGGACAAATATGTTTCAGGCAATGTAAGTATTCATTTTATGTTAACTCTTTCTGACATTTTATTTTATTTTAGGCAGAGTCTCAATCTGCTGCCCCAGGGTAGAGTGCTGTGGCATCAGCCTACCTCATCACAACTTCAAACTCCTAGATTCAAGAAATCCTCCTCCTTCAGCCTCTTCAGTAGTTGGTAGTCTAGGCACTTGCCTGCCACAATGCCTGGCTAAATTTTCTATATTTAGTAGAGACGGGGTCTCACTCTTTCTCAAGTTGGTCTATGAATCCTGGGTTCAAGCCTCCCAGAGTGCTAGGATTACAGTCGTGAGCTACCATGCCAGGTGTCAGTTCTAAATGTTTAAATTTCATAATGAAGGTTTTGTTTACTTACAAGCTCTTAATGAAGAGGAAATAGCTGAATTTGCTTGAGAGTTGAAGTGAAAAATTGGAGGGTGAAATCACACCTACAAGGTGCAATGCATATATTCTGGGTAAACAGTACATTTATAAGATGGACTTAAAATGTACAAATGTAAATTATGTAGCAAAAATGTGTGTATTTCAGAGTAATACTCACAGTAATACTCTGAAATAAACAAATAAATATTAAAAAATGCAAGAAAAAAAAAAAACTTAATGGCAAGCACCTTTTCCCTCTCTTCAATTCAGTAATCAAATTCTCACTTAATCTGTGGCCAAGTCTATCTGCTGCTAGCTTGGTTCCTATTCCATATTTACTCTGAAAACATTTTCACTTAACCTTATGCTAGTTTTGGGGGGTTGATTTCATGCCTCAGGTGGAAATGTTGAAGTTGTATATGATAACTAGAATGTTTTGCATTATGGTAAAATGTCTGTTCTCTGCGTTCATTGTATTTCAACTCCAAAAATTTGACAAACTACTGCCATACTGTATGTATCTAGGCCAAACAGAAGATTTTCTCATCCAAGTGTGGGCCTTCCTTTATATTTATCCAGGAATACTACAAGCTAATTCTCATTTCTCATCAATATATCCAGATAGGAAAATTTTCCAAATTTTCACATATATATTCAAAAATAATTAATCCTAAAGTAATTATAATAGTGCATAAAAGCTAATATTAAGCTTGAAATATTTAACTTTCAGTTTTACCTTTCCATACAACACATATCATTAATATTGACTCCATATAGTTTTCAGCATATAATCATAACCAAATGCAGACAGTATAGAACATATTCCTGTGAGTAGAGTCAAATTATAGAAGTAGAGCCAGGTTATAAAATGCATATTTTATGACAATAACATTTCTCTTTATTTTGTCTGCATATTAAAATAATATCTTTGAGTTGGATCTTTTTTATTTACCATACTGTATAACACTTCAAAATATACAACAGAATACTTTTGGTTTGAAATAATACCTTAGCTTCAAGAAAATAAAAATATACCTATTATTTACACTTCAATAAATTTATCAATTTACTGGTAAATTCTGATTCTAAATATACTGCATGCTTATAAGAAAAAAAAAAGTCATAAGCCACTTGGACATTACTTGCTACATAGAATGTTCTTTTGTCCCTTAAATAGTACTATAACTTATATAGGAACCATTTGAATCTGTTGTACAATCAGTGTAATACATTCACTATAAATATTTGCTTTGTGGTAGGTCAAGGTGACTTTTCTTGGGCCTTAGTAAAGGAAAATAATGCTCTTATTTAGTGCAGACAACCACATTTCATTGAGTGTTCGCACACTGGTAGCCTGGATTCATACCTTATAATTATTGAAGAATAGATTTGTGTATTTGATATCCTTTTTTTAAATTTTAGGTGGCATTATTGTATAAAACAAGAAAATAGCCTTTCTTTGACTTCATCTTGAGTTACAATTTACTTGCTTTTGTTGCTGAATCAAGACCGCCTAATTAACATGTTTCTTTGTGTTAAGCAATTCCAAGATTCACAGGCAGACACTGTTGTACGATATTCAGTAGCATAGAAACTTGTAAGATGTGTTGCAAGGGTATAGCTAAGAGAAGAGTAGCATTCTTGCTTTGTAATAATCAATCATTCAGCATAATCCAATAATAGATTTGTTTCCTCAACAAAGTTTATCAGAAGCATATTAGAAATAAAGTCAAAAAGTGAAGTCAAATAAAGTCAAAGCATACCTCAACTCTGAGAAGACCAGAGTCTTTTTTAGACATGACCACAGTTTGAAAATATTTCTGAAAAGCTGTAATACTGCAGAGGGTGCCATAAACAGTTTATACATTTTTAAAAAGGAATAAAAACTGCATTAAAATTATAATACTCAATATAGTGAATATACTCATATACCTATAAAAAAGAAGAATACAAGCCAAGTGTGAGCATTGCTTATAATTGCAGAAGTCAAAAATGACTTGAGTATTACAAATTTAATACATTTTTTCTTTTTAAAAATGGCACTCTTTGTATATTAAATAAATTAAAATATTAATAGTCTGATTTAGAAGCTAATAATATGTTTTCCATTTATCCTTCTAAAAGACCAAAGAAAACAAAATAAAACATTTACTGGGTGGGTGTGGTAGTTCATTCCTATAATCCTAATACTCTGGAAGGCCAAGGCGGAAGAACTGCTTCATCTCAGGAGTTGGAGACCAGCTTGAGTAATACTGAAATCCAATCTCTATTAAAAACAGAAAAAATTAGCCAGAGATTGTAGCAGGACCCAGCTATTCTGGAGGCTGAGGCAGGAGAACCATTTAAACTCAGGAATTTGAGGTTGCTATGAGGTAGGCTGACACCATGGCACTTTAGCCTAGGGCACCAGAGTAAAACTATGTCTCAAAAATAAATAAATAAATAAAAATGAGAATTTAAAAAAGCATCTATTAAGAACAACCTGCTTTTTTAGGTAAAAGAAAATAGTGTAGTAAACTTTCTTTTCATTACTATCTTTCATACAATAGAAATTTAGAGATTGTAATTCTCTACATAATAATAGTTTCAAAAAAGAAAAAATGGATGTCATTCTGTGAAAGATGAAAACCATAGATTATGTATGAGTTTCTTAGGGTTTCTATAACAAAATGCCACATACTTGGTGACATTTTCTCACTTCTATGGGCTAAACATCTGAAATCAAGATATTGGCGAGGTTGTTTCTTCTGATACCTGTGAACATATATCCATGTGATGTCTCACTCATTACTTGCTGTAGTCTGTATAGCTCCTTGTTTGTAGACACTCAGCTGACTATATTTTAATATTTTCCTTCTATGTGTTTCTCTGTGTCCTAATTCCTTACTTCTGTAAGGCCATAGTCATACTGGATTGAAGTCCACCATAAATAGCTCATTATGTCTTAATTGACCCTACAAGGACCCTATTTCTAAATAAGGTGACACTCAGAGGTACTGGCACTAGAAATTTAACATTTTTTTTGTGACACAGTTCAACTCATAATACATGGTAACAGAACAGAACAGTCTCTTAGCAGTGTTCTGGGGTTGTACAACAGTTTTTAAAACCATCTTGGAAGGAGCTATTAACTTCACGAAGTATCCAGAGCAGTGGTTAGTGAATATATTTATGTCCAACATTACTGCATCATGAGAAATTTTATTAGCCACTCTAAAAATTAACATACCACTTGGTCAGAGAATTGGATTTACAACAAAGTACTGCACCAGAACTTTGCTTTCACAATTCTTTCTCAATCAATATTAGCCCCTGTCCTCTTGTCTCTCTCCTCTGTTCCAATTATTAAACCAGTTTAGTTTGGATTCTAGTTTACAAATTGCCAATAAGTTTTTCTTATCTGACAAAAATAATGGGGAATATGGTGAACATTTAGTGAGCACTTTTGAATAGATGGAAAAATTTATTTTATTTCAGGTGAAAGATAAGACAGAATCTTATTTGTCAATCCCCTTTATTTCTTGGTTGAAATGTTATTTAAAAAAAGGGTATTTAGCTTGCTCAATGCTCCTCCCCCAAGGGGGGCTCCCCTACGCCTTGAACCTTACCTTGGGAGTGGGTAAAATGTAACTTAAAATTTTTTCTGGGGTAGGAGGCAAGATGGCCTACTGGAACCAGCTTTACACAAAGGCTCCCATCCAGAAGGACAGTTAAAGGACAGAAGTTTATCAAGTAAGCTGATGGTTTGGAGCTGAGCCAAGAAAGAAGACTGAAAAGTGCACATCATTCCGAAGGCAAGCTGTGACCCCAGGGAAACAAACAATAGGTACAAAACCCATAGACAAGCAGATGGGGGTCCCCTCCCCCATGAGAACAGCTCGCAGTATACTTTCTGCAAACAAGTGAGCAGAGTTCAGTTCTCTTCTTATATTATCCCATGGGAGAGAACTGCTAAAAACCAGATCTCTTTCCCCAGTGAGGACCCACTTATGTGTCTTGGCATTTTCCTGCCAGGCATAAACCTGAACATATACTTTACCCACAGTTCTGAACTCTCAGCACTCCCCTTCATTCCCAACCCAGGGTCTGGAAGCCTGTCCCCCGTGGAGTCCAGATTCTTAGGCAAATTCTTGAGAGGTTTAGCAAGGCATGAGCTACTACAAGTCTGTGCTGAATCAGTGGCACAGGTGTAATGTGGAGACAGTGGAGCAAGGGAGCCAAACAGGAGAGGAAGAAACTGTGCCCTGTGGCAGAGCACAGTGGCATGGCAGGAACAATAGGTCTCACACCCCTGGTGATATTTTGGAGAAACACTTTCCATCTTTCCTAGCAACCAGAGGAAGCCGGGTCTTTACTTCAGGGGCAGCCATGGGTAGAGCAGATCTGGGACAGAAAGGCAGGCTCTGTGAGCAAAGGGTATGCTTGAGGCGGTACTTGCTGGGATGGAGCACAATGGTGGGATACTCCCAGGGCAGGGCTGAGTCAGAATTGCTGCTTTTGTGAGCTCAAGATGCACCCGGCCTCCAGTGAAGCATGGCCGGGACAAGAGCATCCATGGCAGCAGCAGCAGCCCAGGGCAAGGCAGGAACTGAGAGCACTTTGTGAGCTCTAATCGCACCTGCACCAACACAGAGTGCAGCAGAGAAAGAGAAACCATCTCTGTGAGAATTGGTGCAGTGGGTGGCAAAGGTCAGGGCTGAGTTGCAATTTCTGTGAACTCAAAATATGTCTGGCCTGCATTAGAACACAGCCAGGACAGAAATACAATGCAAATTCTGCAAGAATATAAGTGGCAGCAGCATCAGTCTGGGGTGGGGCTTCAATTGAGCACCTGAAGTAATCAGGCTTCAGCTCCCCCTGCCAGCTGGTGGAAGAGTCTGTAGGCCTGTCTGAGGAGACATTGATCTCTCTGTGACTCTGGCAGGTGCAAACCCATTGTGCATTTTCTCATTGGAGGGAACTGGGCCACAGCCCTGTGGGGTTACCAATGACTAAGTGTGATGGAGGTGCAAGTTGGGGAAGGAGGTATCAACCTCCTGTACTAACTCATGTGCTGGGTGAGCATTTCTGACTACATGGAGCCCACAACAAGCCACACTTGAGCTGCCAGCAGTCTCCTCCTATCTAGTTGCTAGAGACCACTTAAAGTTGGTGCTGACTGGGTCCAATGTTTTGAAATGTCTTGATCTGGGTCAATCACCTGAGAACCTTCCAAGGAGGTACCCTTGTTGTATTAGAGGGTTTGATTTTCCTTTTCCAGTTGTTGCCCTTGTGGGGTGGGGTGTCTTAGTTGCTTGTATTTCTCCACAGCTGAGACTTCAACCCAGAGTCACTGATTCATTAGGACTGGATGAGACCAGCTGAATACAAGACAGAGCCTTATAGCCCCACCACACAAAGCAGGTCCTCAGAGTCTCAGACTCTTTTGGAAAGGGCTAGCTAATCACATCTCCAGGTGCCCCCAATCCAACTTCACCTTACCTGCACATCAAGCCAAATGGTGAAAAATAATCATGGGGCAGAATCAGCAGAAAAACTTCGGCAGCATGAATAATCAGTGTAAATCAACTCCCCCAAAGAACAACAGAGCAGACACACCAGAAGATCTCATAAACAAATGGGTGAAATGTCAGAAATTGAGTTTAGATTTTGGATGGAAAATAAGATTAACAGAATGGAAGTAAAGCTGGAATTAGAAATTCTAGGAATATTTCAAAAGTTCTCTCAAGAATTCAATGAGTTCAAAGACGAAAATCACCAAAGATTTTGACACATTGAGAAAAAAAGTTGCAGCCCTTCCAGATATGAGAAATACAGTAGAATCACTCAGTAACAGAATGGAGCAGGCAGAAGAAAGGATTTTTGATATTGAAGACAATGCTTTAGAACACTCCCAAATGCTCAAAGAGGAAAAGAAGTGGAGAGCAAAAATGGATCATTCTCTCAGAGAGCTGTCGGACAACTACAGTAAAGCAAACATTCGCCTTATAGGTATTCCTGAAGGAGATGAGGTTGTTCCAAAAGGCTCAGATGCTCTACTCCAAGAAATAATTGAGGAGAACATCACGAACATGGCAAGAGATACTGAAATTCAGTTAGCAGTTTCAGAACCCCAGCACAACTCAATCCAAATAAAGCATCTCCCAGACATACTATAATTAACTTAACCAAAGTTAATATGAAGGAGATAATTCTACAGGCAGCAAGATGTAAGAAAAGTAGAACTTAAAAAGGGAAGAATATTAGAATGACTGCAGATCTCTCTGTTGAAAGCTTTCAAGCTAGAAGAGGGTGGTCATCGACTTTTAATTTCCTAAAACACAACAACTTTCAACCTAGGATCCTGTACGCAGCTAAACTGAGTTTCATTTATGATGGAGAAATTAAATACTTTAATGATATTCATATGTTGAACAAATTTGCCATAACTCAACCAGCTCTCCAGAATATTCTCAGACCCTTCCTCCACAATAACCAGCACAATGCTGCACCGCAATGTAAACTCACTCAGAAACTTTTGCTCAAATCCCAACTTCCACAAAGGTGAAAGGATTAAGAATGTCCATAGGACTTTTGAAAAACTTAATACCCCAAATACTACCAGTCTTATCAGTACTCTCAGTTAATGTGAATGACATAAATTGTCTTCTAAAGAGGCACAGGTTGGCTGACTGGATACAAATACTCAGGCCAGATATCTGCTGCATACAACAATCTCATCTTACCTTAAAAGATAAATATAGACTCAGGGTGAAGGGATGGTCACCTATAATTCAGGCAAATGAAAATCAGACAAAAGCAGGTGTTGCAATTTTATTTGCAGATACAATAGGCTTTAAACCAACAAATTAAAGGAAAGATAAGGATGATCACATAATATTTGTTAAGGGAAACACTCAACATGATGAGATTTCAATTATTAACATTTATGTGCCCAGAGTGCTCCTCAATTTATAAGAGAACCCTAACAGACATGAGCAACTTGATATCCTCCAGCACCATAATAGTCAAAGATTTTAACACCCCATTGGCAGTGTTGGATAGATCATCCAATAAGAAACTAAGCAAAAAAAAAAATTTAGACATTACCATTCAACAATTGGATATGACAGACATCTACAGAACATTTCATCCTAACAAAACTGAATATACATTTTTCTCATCAGCCCATGGAACATCCTCCAAAATTGTAAAATGTTAGGTCACAAGTCTAACCTCAG